>CM034148.1:1100785-1258285 GCA_019776745.2 Taxus chinensis | reverse complement strand
TATAAAATGTAGGCTTGCTGCAAATGAATGCTTCTCCTTCATGGTAGCAGGTTCTTGTGTTTGGAAGATGGATGATGAAGGAGAAAACAATGTGATTTCAACTGGTTCCTCTCCATCAAAATAGTCCTCCAAATCTGACAGATAAACTACCTCCTTGTTGTCCTGCTGCAAATGCTCAACCTCTTCCATGGTGTTCTTTTGATCTACAACTTGATCACCATGGTTATCTTCATTCTCAAAGATGAAGTTTGAAAGATCAAACTCTTCTTCAATGTTTGAGCTTGAAGAGAATGAAGTAGAAGGAAGAACTGAAGGTTCTTCTATAGCCTGTTTTGTGTTCAAAGCTTTTGGATTTGCACTTTTCTCCTCCACAGCTGGAATGTACTCCTCTTCTTTTGGATTTGGAGCAGCTTCTCCTTCCTCTGCTACTTGAAGACAATCTTTCTTGATTGGATGACCTCTTCCTGTAGCATGAAGTTTGACAAATCAAACTCCTCAAACTGCTGCTCTAGAGGACAAGTTGGGACTGCAAGATCTCTTTTAGAGATTTCCTCCATCATGGATTCATTAACCAAATCAAGCCCTTCAAATGAAAGCAAGAAATTATCAATAATGCCTTCTTCTTCTGCTGCTATAAACTCTGATTTGGTCTCACCCATTTGCTCCTTTCCAATGGGACTTTGAGCTGATTTTCCTTCTTCTTCCATGGCTGATTGTGCAACTTGAATTGGATCAACATTTCCTTCAAGTAGAGTGCCAACATGGACACTACATTCTGAAGAAATAGGCTAATCTTCTTGCTCTACTGCTGCTACCACAAAATCAGCCTTGGCCACCTTTGGTTCTTCAACATTTACCTCCTCTATGGGCTTAACCAGTAAAGGAATTTTCATGATTCCAAACCTAAGAGCCAAGCTCACTAAACTTTTGGTCATTTCTTCTTCTATTCACTTCTTCTTCTTGCTGTCCTTGACTGATTTTTAAAATTTTTCTTCTTCTCCACATGGAATTGGGAAGGCAAGAGAAGGAGTGGGTTGGGATTCAACCATTTTTTCATTTGTTTGTGGTGGTGGGAGAGATGAAACTTCTTGTTTCCTTGGAGGGGAAGGTATTTATTTTTTCTCTTGTGGAGGGGATTTGGATTTGGAAGAGAAGAGGGAGGAAAAATGAGATGGGATGGAAGACTAGGGGATGAAGAAATGGAACCAACTTTAAGGAGCAATATGAGGCTGGATTTGGAATTTGACATTCAAAATGAGATGGTGCAGACTTGAGGAAAGTGGAAAGAGAAAAAGCAGATGATGGTGTAGAACTTACCCATTGACAAGGTTGCTCAACACTCCTTCATAGGGCCTCTATCTCTTAGTCCATTGTGCAAGTTGGCAGCATCTCCATCATGAATTCCAAGCTTCTCCTGAGGGATGTAATGCCTTGGAAAAGGAGCTTCCCATGGACAAGGTGCCCTACAACCAATTCTGAAATGCCTTCATTTGAGCTTGTTACTCTTGATTGCACCATGTCAATCTCCATTTTTTGGATTTTCTCCAACAGACCAGCATCTTGCATTTGACTGCTCTCATAATTTGCATACCCCTGCTCTTGAAATCTCCATAGCCAAACTGATTTTGGCACTGCTACTCATAGGGTAACCATATTGATTTTGAATTTGATTCAAAATGTTGATTTGAAGGAGTTGTAAAACATATTGGAGATGGATTTGACATTGACTGGCTGCTGTAAATGTGAATTCCATGATGGAAATGAAGTCATGATTGCACAACTTCATGGAATGGAAAAGAAGAAAGAGATGGAAAGAAGAATGAATGAAAAAGGAATGGAAATGAATGAAAAGGAAGGTCTGCAACTTCAGAGATGGGTTGTTGATCATATGGAGTCACCAGATGTGTTTGCAATTGCCTCCAAAGGTTGAAATCTTCACAGGAACACATCAAACCTGTAAAAAATGAAGTGGAAGACCTCTTGGTCCCACCGGGCATGCCAAAACTATTAGTGCAAATTCACAGCACCCCCAAATGAGTTATGGATATACTTTTCTAAGGAAAAGTCATTTGGTGTGATTGCACAACATTGAGCTTTCCCAAAGTGTGGGACCTTTGCAAATGGGGAAAGCTCTCCAGAGAAGGCTGGTTCCTCTTCCTAAACTACCTGCCACAAGCTATTCCAGTGCAGGCAAGCTAATCTAACCTAATCTAACTTCCAAGGAGACAAGGAGAGGAAGAAAACAAGGAAAAATAAAGCCTACACTAAAATGGTGATACACCAGAGAAGGAAAGTGTTGATTATCTATCAAAACTGCCATGGAACAAGAAGAGGTGAGCAATGGAAAGGATGGACAAGTGCATCACAGACCAAAGATGGATTTCACACAGAAAATGTTCCAAAACTCCATGAACATAGCTCAAAAACCTGCAATGAACATCCAAACATGCACAAATACCCTGTAATGAAGAGAGGTAAGGAAAACAACAAAGAAAATGAGCCAAGGATGGACAAATGCATCACAAAAACACATTTTTTATTGCTCAGAATTTACACAGTGCATCATTTCACGGGTAAGAGGAAAAAATTCCATTACAGAGCAGGGGAGGAGGTTCAAACTCCATTTTCAACCCTGGGGAAGAAAAGAAGGGAGAGGCAGAGAAGAAGGATGAACAACTTTTTACAAATGAGCCAAAACTGGCTTTTATCACTCGAGCAGAATGGAGAAAACCAAAAACACGGGAAAATTTGATTTAAAACTCCAACCACCAACAAGATCCATTTAATTAGCCTATAAAATGATGGGTTTCCATGAAAAATCCCATACTTCATCATACATTGCTTTGCAGAGCAAAACAGAGGCCCATACTTCATTAATTTTGGTGGTTGGGAACCATTTCCACATTTTTGCATGCCAGAGATGTTTTCTCAATTTTCTCCCACAAAACTTGACCAAAAATAAAATTGAGGTGTCCATCGTGTAGAGGATTTCAATAATATTTCCATTGATACCAAAATCACAAAAAATCTGAGCTCTAGTATCGAAAGATATGGCCCTCTGAAGATTTAGGGAAAAACAAGGCAAAATTAGGGTCAAAAATGGTGGTCTGACGGGGCAAAATCATGACCTTTTTCCCCTTTTTTCAAATTTGGGAAATTTCCCAAAAAATCTCCATAGCCCCACTCCTCCAATGACATGTGGTGCCCTTTTGATTGATCCGCGGGATGTGCTTCTAAAATTTTGCCCAATTTGCCTGCCTGGGAAAATTTTCCAAAAACTCTCCGCGCCCCACTCTCCCAGACACGTGGCACCTCTGGTTGATCCACGGGCTGAAGACCTGCCCTTTTTCAAATTGGGACAAATTTTCCAAAAAACTCCACTTGTCCACCACCCTGATGACACATGGCGCGTTCTGATTGTTCTGGGGCCTTAATCAATTTTTCTCCATTCTCCTTTGCGGGCTCGCGGGCCAATTTTGACTTTGAGTTTTTAGCCAAAACCAGGCTAAGTGTCACAATTTCCTCCCTAGCCTAGCAAGTTCGTTGCTTCCCTTTGTCAGGCCTGCGGGCCAAATATTTCCTTTTGTGCCCCTTTGACCAAACGCCAAAAAAATAGAACTCCCCCCGACATTTTCTCCTTGTACTCCGCCTTGACACGTGGCATCATTTCATTGGCTTCGGTCCTGCCTTGGGAAAATTTCCCCTCCAAAATCTGTCGAGCCATAACGCAAAACATTCAAGGATTTAGGAAGGACTTCTTTACCTTTCTGGAAAGGGGAAGAAATTATCTATTTGATGAAGTAATACCCAAAAAATTTTGAATGCTTGAAATGTGTAAAAACTTGACGGAGGCACAAAAAGAAGTTAGTTAACCCAAAATAAGAGGGGAATTATTTTGGTTAACAACAACCTTTTGTTTTTATGGGCAGATAACTCTATTAGAGGAAGTTATCAAAGCGCACGCAGAGCTTGATGTGTTACTACATGGATGGATGTAGAAATATCTACACGACAATGACCAACTGATTAGAACCATTCATTTCCTTGGCATGTGTTAGTAGCAATGATCTTCAATCTGATTTAAACAAATGCCTTTGGCATAGTTAAAAAATTAACAAATTGTTTAAATGGATTTTCTTATAAACACATGAAAAACATGTTTTTTAAATTTTTTTTAACAAGTCAAGAAGTTTGAGCTATTCTTCCTACTAGATCAAAACCCATTTACAAACACTGCAAAAAAATTTAAAGTTTTTTCTTTTTTACAATCGTGGGTGAATTTTGTGGTGTTTATGTATTTTAAAATGAATCGTAAGTAGTTAGCAGAATAGTGAGACGTAGGAAGAGATGCAGTAAATCCATAATGTACCTACCTTACCGCAAATAGTTATACACTAAGAGGCGTATAGCTAAGATTTTACACTTTTTCTTGTCATAGTGTGGCATCAGAAAGAGATCATGTAGAGGTACTTTTCCAATGAAAGTGTTATATTGAAAATAAAATAACCTTTGTTTCAAGGTTTTCAAAGCTTTTAGGGTTCTGGTTACGAAACTAGGGTTTTGCATGCCAAGAACAACGAGTTAGTCTGTAGTGAGAGATCTATTGCCATTAACGCATTTATTCGGCCTCTTTTCTAGAACCTTGCCGCTTGGCGGGCTTTAAATATGACTTCGCACGGCTCCAGTCCAGATGTTTCAACTACGTAACGGAGAGCGGCGAAAGTTTGCAAACAATGGCTCTCCACAGAAACACCCTCACAATTTTGTGCCAAAAATATTCCACGAGGTAACGATTCTCCCCCTAATATTGTTTTACTGCTTTCAGAATTTGATTCCGCATGTAAATGGCTAGAACAATTCTGTTTAATAGGATATTTTGTGGAAAGGACTCCCTCTAAAAGTATGCTTAAATCATGAGTCCAATCTGCTTGGACGGCGCACGGTATTAAGCTAGATTCCATCTAGAACCTAACCCATGGTTTTTTTGCCTTTGATTTGCTGACCCTAGTCATGCTTCCCTCATTTTGAATAAGCAGCAAACCTGGTATGTTAGAAGCTCCCTGTTGGTTTTGTCACCCTGGACCAGAGACTTTGTTGTCTCTAACCAGACGGCTCTTAAAGTCCCCGTTTGGGTTGAATTCCCAGGGCTTCCTATGCCTTGCTGGCATTTCTTAGAGCGTATTACTGCCACTCTCGGCCATGTTATTTACACAAAGCCTTCTAGGTTCTTTGCAGCTCGTCCACAAAAGAGGGTTTGCATTGAACTGGATCTTTCGAAGGACTTGAAAGAATCGATTGCCATTCAGGTTGGTGATGTATCTTTTACTTAGAAGGTGGTATACATCAACCTTTTGAATACTTGTTTTCGCTGTCAATCTTCTGAGCATAAAATTAGGGATTGTCCCTTGTTGGCCGCTTGCCACGCCATTTCAAAGCCCATGGGCGATCCCCAACCTCAACCTGAAGAGGAGGGCTGACACACTGTGAGTGGCCATAAAACCAACAAGAACAAGGCCGCTCATGTCGGACCTACGCAACATGGTTCAGCTACTCAAGCTGGAAAGGTGCCTCCAACTACTTCCAGCTCAGTTGCTAAGCAACCTTTGGATACCAAGTTGCCTCTAGCTCACATGAAGGTATTGGCTGGAAGTATGGTTGGTTCTTCAAGTAAATTGACACCTTTGGCCTCAAACTCTCAACCTACTTTTTTACATCATCAGGGTAGCCTTCAACCATTACTCGTACCTAACAAAGTGGTTTCTCCACGAAAGCAGGCAATTCGGCATTCTCGCAGCCCTCCTCGCGAGCGTGAGGAAGGGGAGTATAGCCCTACCAGCCAGTGGGCTGCTCAACTGTCTGATTTTTTTTAGTTAACTAGCAACAATTTTTACAGAACATTTTTGGGGCCCTTGATGGTTTGAGTGAGCTAGACTCAGAGATGCATCTTGACAATGTTTCCTCATGAATTGCTACTCATGGAATGTTTGGGGTCTCATAGACTCCACTCAAAAATTTATTGTGTGAGATTTTAGGAAAAGCTTCCTCGATATGGATATTTTGTGTTTACAGGAAATCAAAGTTTTAGGTTTTTTACTTGATTCTGTCGCCAAGACTATTTGGCCTGACAGTTTAGCTATCTCTAGCAACCATGCTGCTGGCAGAGGTGGAATGATCACATTTATTTCTCTGAAATGGCAGCCGCATTACGTCAATCATGGATGTGACCCTGACAACCGTATTCTCTGGGTGCTATTCAATATTGAAAATATCTCCTTTGGGATTATCAATGTTTATGCACCTAATGACGCATCAGAAAGGATGACGCTTTGGAGGTGGGTGGCTGACGACCTTCCAAATGTGCATTGGCTGATTAATGGGGATTTTAATATGGTGGAGCAGCCCAATGATAAATTGGGCCTTTTACCCATGAGGTGGCCAGCTGGCGAAAGGGAGGCTTGGTTTTACATGCGCAATAAATTTGGGTTTTATGACCCCAATTTTTCGCGTCACACCAACACGCTGCCATGGTACACTTGGTCTAATCTTAGAAACGACCAAGATCAGGTTTTTAAAAGGCTGGATCGTGCAATGATCTCTTTTTAGCCTTTCTTTAAGTTTTCCAACTGTTATTCTCTTCCAATGGAAGATTTGTTGGCAGTTGTCCTTTCTAACCACATTCCGATCCGGTTCGTATTGAATGGTTTTTTCAACTGCCGAAGATTAAAAAAATGTAGTTTTATTTAAATACTACTTTATTGCATCATGACCCCACTTTGGCTCACATTCACCAAATATGGAACCTTGCACCTCACCCTTTTGGTAAGGTTGGATGGATAAGCTGGTGGAAGGACGCTATAATTTGGCTAACTAAATTCCTCTTGATGTACGGTGTCCAGCTCGCTAAATTTCAGTGGCAGCAAGCTTACTCCACCACCTCTGCCGAGCTGAGCCGCTCCATGGTGGTGCTCGCCCATGCTCCTTTCAATGTGGCTCTGTAACTCCAAGTTGCTAAATTACAGTAGCAAGTCCGCATTGCTGATGATTACATATCGCGGGGGGCCCATATCAAAGCTCGGTTGCACTGGCTTAAAATTTGAGATCGTAACACCAAAGAGTTTTACCAGCGGCTCAAAGCCAAACACATGAACCAAAAAATTTATGCTATTGTTGATGCTAGTGTTCAGATTACGGACACTCCTCAGATGGTCCAAGCCTTTGTTAGGCACTATGTTCAGGTTTTCAAAGCTCAGGAGGAATCTCCTGAGCGACAAGCCGCACTCACTAAATGCCTCTCGGTTGTTCCATGCAAACTTTCACATGCACACTGGGTTGTCTGTGACAGATTGCTTACCTTAGAGGATTTATATGAAGCTGTCTCCCTCATGGCCAATGACAAAGCCCCTAACATGGATGGCTTTCCTTACAAGTTCTATAAATCCCTTTGGGACATGGTGGGTCGGGATCTACTGCAAGTTTATCTTGAAGCTCTCCACTTAGGGTCCCTTGGTGCCCTTATTAATCGGGGTCACATAAAGTTCATCCCTAAAGCGGGAGACCCAGAGCTCATATGCAATTGGCGGTTGATTACCTTGCTCAATGTCTCATACAAGATCATAGCTAGGGCTTTAGCTCTTCGGCTTTGGCCCATTTTGCCTGTTATCGTCAGTCTTGAGCAGACCAGTTTCATACATAGCAAGTACATCCTCGATAATATCTTGGCTATGTATGGGAAGGCATGGAGTGGGCTAAAACCTCTAAGCAATCTGCCATGTTTGTCAAAATTGACTTTGAACAAGCTTACGACAGGATTGAATGGCATTTCATTTTGGCGATGCTTGAAGCGTTGGGATTTGGTTCAGTCTTCATCGCCTTTGTCAAAATTCTTTTTGCTGATGCCTCTGCCTCTCTATCTGTAAATGGTCATACTTCTGAGCAGTTTGGGATTTTCTGCTCTATTAGGAAAGGTTGTCCTTTAGCACCTGATCTTTATGTGCTTACCACTGAAGGTTTTGGGTTTCTCCTTGCCCATGCTCGGGACCAAGGGCTTGTGCATGGATTTTTTCTCCCTTCCCTGACTCCCCTTCAACTTATCAATGGGCATTTTGCGGATGACTCTTTCCTCAAGCTCCTAGAGGAAGAAACTAATATCAACAATGTCATGCAATGTTTGGACATGTATTGTTTAGCTTCAGATTCCACTATCTAATGGCGTAAGACCCAGTGCTTCCGGCAATATTTTCTACCCAATCCTGGTTGGCTTAATCGTTTTGACTGGAAGTACATCCAGTATGGATAAAATTTTAAATTCCTAGGTATCCCTTTTGCTTTTTATGTTGCCCCCAATCAACTTTGGCAGTATGTTATTGACAGGGTCACCCGCAAGTTGGAGTACTGGATTACTAAACCCCTTTCGCTGGCAGGAAATTTTTAGATTTGCTCCAAGATTTTGGCTACCATGCATGTTTACTATTCTTTGTGTTGGGTGCCAGCCAAAGCCTCCTACAAGAAGCTGGAAAAACTTCTCAGAGATTTCCTTTGGGCTAACTCAGAGCTTGGAAAAGGTTTCCACAGAGTTACCTGGGAATATTGTTGCCTCCCTAGGGATTCTGGTGGCCTTGGGCTAACCGAAATTGGTCACCAGGGGATTGAATTGGCTGCCAAGTGGATCATTTGGGCCTGCACTGGCAACGAATCTTGGAAAGTTCTGATTCACAACTGTATTTGCCAAGGTTCCCCTCAAGGGCACAAAACTTGGCAAGGGCTGGATTTTCACAGTCTACTCATTCTCAAAGCCCCGGTCAAGATTGTGGGCACCTTTGTTGTCAAAAGCATATGGAAAGCCTGGGAATCGCTCAAAACCTTTTTAATCTGGGAAGGGGATGGCTTCCATAATGGGCTGTCCATTAATGACCACAACATCTGGTGGTCACCTCTCATCAATTTTCATGATGCGCTGCTTGCCTAAGTGCCCTAGGTTCATGCACTTAATTTATATCGTCGAGGCTTGTGTACTCTTGATGACATATTTTACAGGTAGTCCAGACTGCATCTCACTTGGCCTCAAGCTAAAGCCAAATTTCAGCTTGTTTCGGCAGATAAAGAGTCTTATCAGAAAATTCTTGATTCCATTCCTACTGAGATGCTTCACAAAGTGGGTATTGTCTCTCTCAGGCCTTGGTGGAAGGATTGGAAATGGTTTCTAGATACCCGATTCGTAAATTACTCCCCAGGCAAAGGGTATGCTCTTCTCACCCCCAGGCTGTCAATGGTGGCTTTGCTAAATTCTAGGTGGTCCATCAACTCTGGATGGTCCTCCTGGGAAGCTAGATTTCACATAGTTTGAAAGGCCATCCTTCAGCCCAATCTTACATGTTTTGCTTGGTTCCTACTCTTTCAAGGCCTCCCTATTGGGCACAGGTTAGCTCTTTACTAGATTTCTCCTCGGCTTTTCCCTTTTTGTGGGCATATTGAGATGCTTACGCATCTGTTTTGGTACTGCCCAAAATCTCAAGCTATTTGGGACTGGATCCACAATTTCTTTCGGTCGTTTCAACCAGCTCCATTTCTTTGGAAACATGTTTTGCTTGGGGATTATATTTCCATTCCCCATGCTTTTTTGCAAATGTGGCATACTTTCAGAGTGGAGATCCTTTTTTTATATGGAAAGAATGTAATTCTATTTTTTTTGTTAATTCCGCAGTTTCTTGCTTTCTTTCGCATTATAATAAGGCCATGCTTATCTTGAATGTGTTCTTACAGATCCAGGACTAGGCCCACAAGGTTGAGCTGGAAGTGCAGCACCTCTAGACACTTCTGGATCATTGGGCCAACACTCCTTGCAATGTGGCATGGGAGCCCCCCACCTCCCCTTCTGAGAGTGTTCGTTTGAGAGGTCGCCGTGGCCAAGGTCGATCAAATGAATGTACCCACCACCATCACTCTCCCAGTTGGCAACCCGAGCATAAACAGAGCCCTATCAATCGTGATGGTTGGGGGTCCCCACAACGGCCCGTGCATAACAGTGGCTGGGGCTCCTGCCATCACTCCCTGCCTTCTGCGTAATGGGATGGGTGGGAGTCTGGAAAAGTCCCCTAGTTGGCTCTTGCCATATCTCCTAATCTGTAGGATGACAAAGAAGAAGAAGAAGAAGTTGGCTCCAGATGGCCGCCCCTTCCGGATGGAAATGATCTTCCAGGTGGTAACCTGGAGGATAAAGGGCCTCCATCACCGCCCCCTGCTGCTATGTTTGCTATGGAAACTTAGTTTGTTTTCCTTAATGTTTTTTGGCATTGTTTCCTTTTGATACTTTTGTCTCCTAGCCTTCGGCTAGTTTGAATTTGTGGTGTGCCCTTTACCACCCATATTTTTTGTGGATAGCTGTAATATTTTTATTAAGTAATATTGTCTATTTCATAAAAAAAAATGAATCGTAAGTGGATAACTATAAGTTGATTAATCCATGTGATTCACAATAGAGAAAAAGTGGATTTTTTATAGCATTAACAAAGACGTGTTAATAATGTAAGCTCCCTTTCTTCCCAAACTGTATAATTACCATCATAATAATAACTAGCAATCACATGTGTACAATGCAATGTGAATGCCCAATGGAATATGTTATTTGATTTAGAGGGATAGTTATTTGTTTTGTAGTTGATGTGGATAAGGGGTATGATTGACAATTATGATTTTCTATTAAATCCAAAAAAATGTTGCAAAGTGCATTTAAAGGGATGTTAAATAATAGTTAGTTGTGTAATAATCGAATACAAATGCAAGTGAGACATGTAAGTTTTCTAACACTCACTCTTGAGAATGTAGTGAATAGGAAGTGTTGACATCAAAGTAGATTTAAAGAACCACTCAGTGCTCTAACATATTAGCTCTCCAAGAAACATAAATGAGAAAAAATATGCAAGCAAATATAAACGAACCTTAAATGACTAGGGTACATTGTAGAGTGCTTTATTATCTCAAAGAGTTTGAGAGCATCATTGTTAAAGCTATTTTTTGCATATCCTACAATTATGGCATTCTATGAGACCGCATCTATTTGAGGCATTTTGCAAACGAAAATTAACTTTCCATTATACTTTCATGGATGTTCATACCTTGTGCTAAGGCTCCCATATTGGTACAGAAAGGGAGTATGCTGACAAAGGTTGTGGAGGTTGGGTTTATACTTGTCAAATGTGTTCACCTAAAATTTTTGAAGGCATTTTCAACAAACCCATTTCATGCATATCCTACAATCATTTAAGTCCATAAGATCACATCTCATTGAGGCATTTTATCATACAGTTCACATGCCCTGTGTATGCTAACATAATGTAAAGGGGCAAAATAACATCTAGAATAACCAGATTCCAACACTTCAATGGAAAAATAACATGTCGTATTTGCTAAGTACTATTGCATATGACAATGATGAGATGAGATATAAGGAGATTGTAGCAAATCCCTAACATAATAGTATACCAAAATGATATGTGTATCCTGTTTTTGAGACACAAATTCTTGAGCAAGAAGGGAAGAGGCAGTAAGATGAGCACACAAAACATTTAATTATGCATTCATTTCTCAAGTGTTGACTGTAGAGGAGCCTTCCACTTTTGAGGCAAGTGACAATAGTATGTCAGTTTATAAGGAACTATAGAAGTTTTCTTTTGAAGCAGGGAAAAAGGGAAAAACATAGATTTGAAATAAGCAACATAGTAGTGATAGCTCAAAGTATAGAATGGGATGGGTGAGGGTATAAATTTTGAAGGGACAGATACATTAGAATTATTTACGTAAAGAAGGTTACAAAGGAGTTACACTGTTATTCACTTTCTTAGCACTGAGGATGACACATTTCAATATGTTGTTTCCACAATATGTCTCTTTTTTCAGGGAAAGTGTGAAGTAGTATTCGTTGCCGATGAAATTGCTTGTAATTTCATTAGTCACGACTTCATTTATAGATAATAGGTAGAGATCGCTAGCTTCAACACCCATGATTGACTCAGTTATCTCATCAAAAGTGGTAATTGACTGGAGTTCTCCTGTTGGGTCCTTTAGATCGATCCTGAGTGCATATCTATAATCATAGTTATGAAGTTGTACGTTGCAACTCGAACAGAACCATGAACCATAACCAGTCTCTTTCACCTTTTTCCTACATTGTTTGTCATCTTTTTGAAGAGGACATGCCTTGTAAAATTTTTTTTCCATGTTGATATTTGTGATTTTTGCAATAACCATGGCACATTCATTTCTCTCAGTGTTCCCCATCTGTACGATGTGCGAAATCATTGTTACAAAGGTCAAGCTTTTTGGAGGGCCCAGAAATTTACTTGTGATAGAGGGTACTGAAAGGGTGTAGTCATCAGAATAAACCCAGCCATGAAGTGTATTTGTTTATGAACTTATAGGGTTGACGTAACATTTGGTTCTTGAAATAGTGTCAACTGAGCTTCCATTAAAACTGGAGAAGCAAGAAACTTTCAAGGCAAGGACCGGAAGAGGTGGTATAGAAAACATGTCTTCAACTTCTTTGTTTATCTCATCTATGTGTTGTCACCACAGTGTGCCACTTACACTGAATCCTGACATGTCCTTTAATGTAGTGTTCTTCTCTTTGTTTCAGACTTGTCATGTCGATGAATTGTTGAGCATGGTGACATCATAAAAACAATGCCAATCAAATAAATTGTAGAACCTTCAACACTTGCAGTTATGTCCTTGATTTTGGCGAAGTGAAAGTGATAGGAAGGTATTGTATTCTCATTTTTTATGAGTGGAGATATGGTTGAGGAAGGTTACAGGAAAATCTCCAAAGCATTGTTCAAATGGTTGTAACATAACTTTGCATTAGCAATCCTCACAATCCTCCCATTGGAAATTATATATAGCTTCCCATTTTCAATATGCTCATAGAATGCTTCCGCGGCCTCATTGAAATGGGTGATGTGGATTTCCCCTTCTTCCTGATCCGAAAAATCAAACCCAAACATGAATCCATCTCCGCTTACATTGTGATATTCGTGAAGGGTTGTTTTTGCTAGGGCACGACCCTCTACGGACCACATGTGCATAGATGTATTCAATCCACTTATTTTAGTTGGTGTTCTCACAAAATATTTTTCAACCTGATTGGCACTTGCATCTATTTGAGACAACTGACTGTCTTGGAGAGAATTTGTTAGTAGTCAGGTTGGAGCACCGATTATCAAATGTTTTTTGACAACAACATCCATTTCAATGATAAGAACAATCCTGCAGTGGAAAATAAAATCATGAAAAAAAAACATAAAGAAATTATAATTAATATAGGGAGTTTATATACATTGGTAATCAAGCAGGAGATGAATCTTATACTTCACTTTGATCATTCTAATGTGTGATTTGTATAAGCACATAATGGAGCCTTCTTGTATTGATTTTTCAGTTACACGGCTTACAAATTTGGAGGGTAGAAATGTTGTTTGAAAATGTATCCCATCTAAAAGGTCAACACAATGTTGGGCTGCCGTGTTGAGAATAGACCTTAGGGAGGATAAGTGTAGTATCTGAAATGTGGGGTCAATAATGGAACTGCCCTCAATCAATTGAGAAATTCCTTCATGTGTCAAAGTTATTTCCATGGCAACTAAATGATGCTTGAGATAGTCGGAGTTCTGCAAATGTATGGTGGAAAATGTAAACTTGTAGTACAATCAAAGATGAAATGAAGGATGTGTTTAGAAAGCATGCATTTGTAATCAATGATAACCTTTAAAGTTTGCTTCCTTTTTCATTTATATTTTCTAAAAAGCGCAAACATGAATTCTAACCCTTTAACAATTCAATATGCAAAAAATGATATGATGTATAAAGCTTTGCATGAAAATAACTAAAAATTACATGATTCTTTCTCGACATTTTAAAAATGTATGTATTGGTGTGCAAATATAATGAGGAACACATTATAAATGCGTTGTTTTTGGTTTACATAAAGAAGCAAACAATTATATAAAGGAAAAATATAATGAAGAACACGTTAAAAATTATGTTGTTGTTGGTTTACATAAAGCAATGATTAATTGTATAAAGGAAAAATTGAGCACGTTTGTTGAAAATTTAGATTTTGTGTTTCATATGTTCCACTGCAATATATACGTGCATTTATTTGAAACGAATTACAGATTACTATGTTAAGCAAATAGAATGGAAAACAATAAGAATAATATGTACACTTGAAGTGAGAAAACTATAGGTATTTGTATGGAGACACAATGATAAAGAAACTAGGAATGCATAGTTGTTGGATAACAAAAAATGAACATGTGTTTCATAAGTTTGATTCTCTGTCAGATATATACTGCCACAATACATACATGGAATTATTTGGAACGAGTTACAGTTTGTTTCAAAAACACTTAGAT
This sequence comes from Taxus chinensis, assembly GCA_019776745.2. Classification (NCBI taxonomy): domain Eukaryota; kingdom Viridiplantae; phylum Streptophyta; class Pinopsida; order Cupressales; family Taxaceae; genus Taxus; species Taxus chinensis. The sequence goes on along the minus strand of CM034148.1, from coordinate 1,243,880 downwards.
ACAAACACTTATAAAGTAACCACTACAAGTTATTTTTTAAAATCAAATTTCTTGCTTTTTGCTTGTACAATTTTCTTTGCATGTTTCTTGTACTTTTTTCCAGTTGCAAATGTCTCATTTGGTATTCCCATTCTCCTCAATTTGTGGGGTGGTTCATATTTCAGTGCATCTTCATTAGAATCATAAATCAAGCAGAATCCTTGTGAATGATATCCAATCATTTGGATTTTGGAGAGAAAAATTGGGGATGTTACCATCAGATGGAGTCGATCTCTAATCATTTTAGCTATCACTGTTTTAGGTGGTTTCAATTTCCTGTAATGCAAAACATGAACAACACATTGAAGACGTTTAAAATCTTCCTCCCTCTATAAGGGAGGCATAGTTAATGTCACTATTGTAGGGAGGGGAATTGTGTTTCTAGTTTGCATCATATTAAACTGGAGAGGGAAGAGAAGTATGTTACTTCTAAAAGATGGTTTTAGGTATGACAGGCAACTTAAAAAGCCTTGTCAATGATCAGTCTAACGTCCAATTTGGGACGGTTCAAAATGGCCTCATTGGGAAACAAGCCCCTCAGCACATAATGAATCATGTCCTTGACGAAGGCACATGCTCCCACATGTCACTTCGGATAAAGGATTGTAGTCAACTATAAATAAAAATGTAACAATCAAAAGCAAATAACATGAAAGCACTCTACAATAATTTTTTAATCCACAACATTTAATAAACAAAACAAATGAATAAATACTTTAATCAATATTGAAACCCACCTGAAGTTTGTTTAGAGACAACACTCTCTTCTTTATTATGGGAGAAAGAGAATCACAAATAACCTACAAAAAAGTGAAAAAATAAGTTAATAAAACTAAATATATCTATACTTATTCAACTAGTTACATAAAAAACAACCCTATTTTCGACGAGATTATAAATTGATCAATGAATAGCTGAGCACCAATTTTAAAAGGTACTGTTGGTCATCAAATAGGACTTCACGAAGAGCAACAGTCAGGGGACAAGAAGTCCCTCCTCTTTAATGGGAGAGGCTCCCTTATTCAGAAACGAACCTATTTACAAATATACAAAACATGATTTTCTTGTGGAACTTGGATATTTACGAAAGTGTTTTCTATAAGGATCATCAATTACAAAAGGACTGAGGAATGAGAAAACGAGAATGAGCAGAAAGGCACCATTTAGAATTATAGATGATAGAGTAATTCTTTATGCATGCGAAGGTACAGTGAATTAAAACAAGATCATTTGTATCATACTAATAAGATGAAATTTGAAAGACACAAAGTTCTATCAATAACATCTGCAAGAATACAAAGCTTCTTAATATAATATAGACAAATGATCTTAACAAGATTAAATGAAAAGCTTAGGGATAAAAGAGATCAGATAGATGAAGAATGAAAAGCCCTTCTGTATTGATTTCTTTATGATTTATTTACACTTTCAGAAAATAAGCCAAGTTCTTCCTCCTTTCAAAATGGTGAGGAGAGGCCATTATATAGTTTACAATTCAGTTACTCTTGGTAACTACTTCTTTTAACTAAAGATTAGTTAAGGATTGCCAATCGCAATACCTCAACTTATTACAATAAATCTGAGAAAAATAATTGGAAGAGAAGAGAGGAATAAGGAGAAGAAGACAGGTGCTTATGACTGGGAGGGACCCACTGACTTCAAAATCCACTGCCTGAATCTCTTCAATGCCTCGGCTATGTCTCTGCCACGTGGGACTGACGTTGGCTGTAGATGGGTCCAAAATCCGAGGCACTTCTCCATTTCCTTATCAAACTCGACATGAGTATGATAGTCTTTATTTGCTTCTTCAATAGCAGATTGAAGAGAGTAGATTTCCTTCATTTTCTCTTTGGAAATGGAGCTTTCCTTGAAATGATTTCCTTTGACAAAAGCTTTGAATTGAGCTTTGACTTCTCGCAAGGAAAGAGGCACACCAAAAGTTTCATCCTGAAGATGACAATGTATATCTTTGAAAGCAGATACAACCAGTGTCTTGAAAGCCTCACCCTTCTGCCAGCTATTCTTTAGTTCTCCCAAAGCCTCCTCCAAGACTTTGATCTTCCACTCCACGCTGTAAACCCAGGACTTTGACAGATTATCCTTTGCATCATCAAAAACCTTACTCGCCAAAAGAATGTTTTCATCGGTCTGTCCCATGAGGCGGAGGAGTTTGCATCTGTCATCCTCGACCAAAAATCACTAAAGTCAAGATGGCAAACTTCACTGTCCCCGATATCGGGAACGGCAGACTCTAGTGGTGAGATTTGTTCTTGCCCCTGAAATTTGATCTTCATGTTGGTAGTAATTCGGAGGGCGAAGCTGCAAGCTAGACTTGGGAAGGAATTGCAGAGGAAAATGGATACGCACGCAGGAATTTAGATTGCAAAGGTTCGAGCAAAAGATAGCAGGAAAGCAGTGTGCAAAACGCATAGGGGGTTCGCTCGTTATATAGCTGTTTAGGAGAGAGAAAGGAAATGAATGCGTATTTAATACATACCTACCAAATTGAATAAGCAAGATATTCAGGTAGAGCGGGAAAAATTAGCACGAATGGCACTTGGTTCATTTGGGACATGTGGGACGCAAAAGCGCGAAGTACGCGGCTTGGCCGATTCGGGCGAAGTGGGGAAAAGACGCACAAATGCTCTTGGAACACGTGGGACAAAAGTACGCGAAGTACGCGGCTCGGCCGAATCAGACGAAAATGGAACAATTGGTCCGGGCGAACTTGGGACATTTGGGACAAAAAGTTCCGACGGGCCCGAAAAGAACAGACTTCGGGTGAACCGGCCGATCGGGGAACAGAGGGCCCAATTGAACTTGGAACACGCGGGACAAAAGTACGTGAAGTACGCGGCTCGGCCGAATCGGATGAAAATGGAACAATTGGTCCGGGTGAACTTGGGACATTTGGGACAAAAAGTTCCGACGGGCCCGAAAAGAACAGACTTCGGGTGAACCGGCCGATCGGGGAACAGAGGGCCCAATTGAACTTGGGACACGCGGGACAAAAATGTCCGACAGGCCCGAAAAACACACAAAATGACCCAAAAACGTAGATTTCTCAATTTCTTTGGCATTTCACATTATCAGTACAACAGAGAAAACACTTAAACTCAAAATTTTAAATTTTCACTTTCTTAAGAGCAGGGGAATTTTGAGTGGACAACAGCTGGCTCCTTCTGGGGATGACTTGGCATAAATTCAAGGAATGAGACAAGGTAAGAACTTAGAAAAACTCGGGGAAGTAGACTAGTACCTTATCCATTGGGCAACGGAGTCATCGAATCAAACCAATACAGAGGACAACACACCAAAACAAAGGGAAAGAAAAACAAAACGCTGTACAGAATATACAAAGGACTCCCTAATCACCTATGACTTGAACAATTTCAGGTACTGCCCACTATAAGGAAGTGGGAGAGAAGAACCATCCATATAATCAAGGTAAAAAGAATTCTTACCAGCAAAGTGCCTGATCTTGAAAGGTCCGAGCCAAAGGGAATCAAACTTGCCATGGCTGCCACGAGGTTCATGCCTTTTATCCCACAACAAAACAGTGTCTCCAACTTGGAAATCTCTGAACCTGCTTTCTTATCAAACAGGACCTTAACTTTTTGTTGATGAGCAGATATCTTATCAGCAACTTCCAATCTATCCTCATTCAATTTGTGAAGGTACATTATTCTCTTATCCAAAGCATCATTGAAACTGGTATCTTCAATGGCCTTCATTAGATGCAAGGCTGGCAGCTCCACTGTTACTGGCAATTGAGCTTCTACTCCATATACCACTTGAAAAGGAGACATTCCAATGGCTCTCTTAGGTGTGATCCTGTCTGCCCAAAGAGCATCATAGAGTTTCTTGTGCCAGTTTCGTTGAGACTCATTGACTAATTTCCTTATTATGGTCACCAGATTTTTATTAGTGGATTCTGCTTGTCCATTTCCCTGAGGATAGTAATCTGAAGAGTGAGCCAGAGAGATGCCATATCCATAACAAAAATCCATCATCTCAGTTGAAGAAAAATTCGAAGCATTATCTGTCACAATCTTGTTTGGTACACCATACCTTACCAAGATGTTTTCTTTGATGAAACTGCACACCACTTCAGAAGTAGTACTCTTTACTGGAATGGCTTCTACCCATTTTGTGAAATAATCTGTAGCAGTTAATACATGAGTATGACCAGCACTAGAAGAGGGATTAAGTGTTCCAATGAAGTCCAAACCCCACTGTTGAAAAGGTTCTTCATTTACAACTGGCTTAAGAGGCAAAGAGGCCAATTTGGGTCTACCCACGAAAGTCTGACAAGCCTCACATTTATCAACCCACTTGGATGCATCTCTGAATAAGGTAGGCCAGTAATATCCTCCACGAAGTATCTTATGAGCAGTGATGGTTGATGAGTAGTGCCCTCCACATGCTTGATCATGAAAAGCTGAGAGTAGCTTTTTCTGCTGTTCCTTGTCCACACATTTCAAAAACCTTCCATCTAACCCACGTTTAAACAAGGCGTTTTCCCACAACACATATTGCACTGACCTTAGTTTAACAGTCCTCTTTTCTTTGGCAGTCAAATGAGAGGGGCATTCTCCATAGGTGAGAAAATGGGTGATATCAGCATACCATTCGTCAACTGAGCTAAGAAACAGAACTGTAGGAAGACCAATTTTATCCTCCAGTAACTCATGTCTAGCTCCTTCAGCGATGAGTTCACAAAGGCCTTTTCCACGGATGAGCTTGGTCGGTTTGATGTCAATATCATATTCTTGAACCTTAGCCACCCAGTTCCCTCTCTTGGATCCAAATTCCTGCTGTGTAAGAATTGACTTAACAGTTGTATCTGGTACCAACACCATGGAGTGAGAGTTAAGAATGTAAAAATGAAACTGCTTAACAGCTTTAACCACTGCAAAAGCATGTTTTTCCATCATGGTATATTTTAACTCATGATCTTTTAGAATATAGCTCATAAATGCAATTGGGAGTTCGTGCTCATTAGAATCTTCCTGAGTCAAAACCGCAGCCAAGGTGTTATCTGTGGCGTAGCAATAGATAATAAAATCTTTGCTAAAATCTGGACATGCTAAAACAGGAGTTTTAGCAATGGCTCTTTTAATATCTTCAAAGGCTTCTTTCCCTTCAGAAGACCAACCAAACGTTTGTTTGCCTTTCATCATTTGGGAGATATTCAGAGTTAGTTCTGTAAAATCAGGGATGAATCTTCTCAAAAAATTGATCTTACCAAAGAAAGAGTGCACGCCCTTTTTGCTGGTTGGGAGAGGAATTTGCTGAATAACTTGAACTCGCTCAGGATCAATTTTAATACCATCTTTGGAGACGATGTGCCCTAATAATTTCCCCTCTGTGACACAAAAGATGGATTTTTTAGGATTCAAAGAGATCCCATGTTCTCTACATCTTAGCAGAACTGTCTCCAGGTGCTGAAAATGATCTGCCCTTGTTTTAGAATACACAGTCAAGTCATCAAGGTATACAACAATACACTTCCCTTTCAAACTTCCAAAGGCCAGATCCATAGCTCTCTGAAAAGTGGCACCAGCATTAATGAGCCCAAAAGGCATTCTTTTGTAAGCAAAGGTACCCCAAGGGGTAGTGAAAGTTGTTTTGTGTTGATCTGCAGTATTAACTTCTACCTGATTATATCCTGAGAATCCATCAAGCATAGACAACATTTCAGATCCTGTTACTGCTTGTAAGACCTGATCCATCATAGGTAAAGGATAATTATCTTTCAAGGAAGCCTGATTCAGATTCCTGAAGTCAACACAGATACGAATCTCGTCATTTTTCTTTCTAACAGGTACAATATTGGCAATCCATGTTGAATGATGGATAGGAAAAATGATTTTGGCTTTCAACAACTTCTGTATTTCTTGAAAAATGGTGTCAGCTATTTTGGGATTGTATTGCCTCTACTTTTGTTTAAAAGGCTTAATTCCAGGTTTGAGAGGAATAAAATGCTGCATCTCTTTTGGTTGGAAAGCTTTTAAATCTTCATAAGAGTAGGCAAGAACATCCTTATACCTCTTTAACAGATCAATTGCTTTCTTCCTCTCATCTGCTGTGCAACATTTTCCAATGTTCACGAACTTAGGGTCAGTAGAACTCCCAATATTAATTTTGTCATATTCAGCTGATTGTTGAGGTCCAGTAGAAGCTCTAGACTTTACATACCTGTCGTGTTTATCAAACAGTTCCTCTAAACTTACCAATCCTTTAGGGATCTTGTTTCCCTTGAGTTTGATACATCCATCCTGATCCGTTTCTTCTCCTTGAGTGGCTGCTTTGTCAAAGGGCACACTTTCACGAGGCAAGTTATCACTTCCTTCAAAGTATAGCTGTTCAAAATTATCTTTGAGTTCTAAGAAAGAAAGCAAATGTTGATCATTATTGAAAACTTGCCAGTTATTTGTATTATCAGGTACACTAGGTCGATGGATCATCTCAATGGTGAACTTATCTTGGGAAAAGTCAGGATGAGGTATAAGCAGTGACCCAGAGACTGCTAATGAATCAGCCCTGGTATTCTTCTCCCTAGGTATTGCTTCAATGGAGAAAGCATCAAGAAATTCAATGGAATCCCACACCTGATTCCTGTAATGTTTCAACCTTCCATTTTTCACCTGGAAGAGGTTTCTAACTTGCTTTACAATCAATTCCGCATCCCCACGAGCTAGAAGATTCTTCACACCTTGTTCTTTTGCCACCTGTAGTCCAAGAATGAGAGCCTCATACTCTGCTGTATTATTGGTATTTTCAAATTGCAACTTGAATGAGAAAGGATGAAGGCTTCCTTCAGGTGACACCAGTATGACACCAGCTCCAGAACCAGCTGAGGAACAACTTCCATCAAACTCTAAAATCCAAACACCATTAGAATCTTTAGGTGATACTTTGGGGAGTTGGATTTCTTCAGGAGACATAATCATGTAGTTGCCATGCCCCATATCCTCATAGAGTATTTGTGCTTTGGGATCATCCGTTTTTTGTACAATATACTCAGATTGCTTCTCAGGCAACAACTTCTTCATTTGTCCATTAACAGGTATGAGGGCATGTGACCAATCCATTTGAATTTCTCCACCCACATCCTTACAGAAGTTTCTGCTTAGCAACATCCCGTATGAAGGAGGAATATCTGCTACTAAGATGGTAGCCAAAACTTTCTTCTCAGGCAAAGTAGCAAAAGCCACTTGTGCATCTTTAATTCTTCTGACCAAGGGCACTTCCTTACTCTCCATAGAGTAACAAGATCCATAAGTGCGTGTGAGAGTCAAGCCTAAGGCATGAGCTACTTTAGCAGGCATCACATTATCTGATGCTCCTGAGTCTATGACGCAATTGCTGAGCCTATGGCCAGCTATAAGAAGTGTCACATAGAATGGTTTGATTTTGTCACTAGGTGAGGTTACAGTGGCTGTCAGATTAGGTTGTGGTGTAGAAGGAGGAGTGGGTAAAAGGCATTTAGAGGTAGTTTTAGAATGGGAATTGACAAAGTGAATCATTTTAGCAAAATTCTTAGGATGGGTTTGATAATATTCAGCTTCTGGGATTTGAACCTTAGTCTTTTTTAGGTGATCAATAATATCGAAAGACCCAGAAGTGGACGGGCTATCATCATTTGAAATCTTAGGTTTATCAATTTTAGGTGAAAAAGAAGAAACTTTAGTGGTAGAATTGACAGGACTCACCTTTGGTGTAGATGAAATGGGGATAGGAGATCCTCTCTTTGCAATTACGGGGATTGTTGCCGGCTGCTCTTTAGATTTCTTGGTGGGTTGCATCACTTTCTCCCTCTGATTTGTCTGTTCTCGAGTCATAATAATGTATGATTCGTTATTCATGTCTACTACTATTTCATCATAATCATCCTCATCATCAATGCCCTCAGTGGTGAAGAAATTAACTCGAGATCCCTCAAGTTCATCTGCTTCATCATCAACCTCTTCAACAAATTCCTCGCAATCTTCATTAACCTCTTCATCTTCAGGTTCCTCAACTTCACCGGTTGCATTGACGGGAATTTTAATAGGAGGTCCTTCAAGCACTAGCCTTGTTTGAGCAGCAGGCAAATGATTTCTGGGCTGAAAATTCCTCCTTGGAACGTCTGCATAGGGAGCATGCTGAGCCAATTGTTTCTTAATGGCAATGAGATCATTTGCAAGTTTTTGTACCAATGGATCAGTATTAGGTCCAGGGGTGGAAGAGGAGGAAGAAGCAGATTTAGATTTAGAAGGGTCTCTCCTCAACTTCCCTGACATGATTAAATCATCTTCGACACTAACAGCAAGAGTTTGATCTTCAGCCAATGTTGTGAGATTAGCCCTTCTTAGTGCATAGCTAACTTCAGGTGATTGAGCATTTAGGAAAAAACATTTTTGAATTTGATCTACAGGTCGAGTATTTGGCAGAATTTTGTTAATCAACCTGTTGAATCGGGCCACAAATTCTCTCATGGGTTCTTGTGAATCTTTCTTTATTTGAGAGATTTGGGCTAGCAAGGCATGCACATCTTCTGCTGGTTTGAACCGGTTTTCAAACCTAGTTCTCATTGTATCCCAGCTGGTGATAGCACCAGCCGGAAGGTGATAGAACCAATCAGCAGCATTATCTTGTAAAGTCTCAACGAAAAGTCTTACGGAGACATCTTCATGTTCAACTCCCAGAACTCCGCATGTAACTATGAAGGCTGCGATGTGTTCATCAGGATGCACTTTACCATCGCCTTTGAATTTAGGGAAGTTCTTTCAGTTACCTCTGGGTAACTCATGCAAAGGCTGAGGAAGGGCAAGGGGCCCGACACGATGACCCCAGGGCAGTGGTACCGCCATTCTTGGAAAAATGGCTTGAAGAGGAACTGCAACACCAGCAAGAATTAAAGCTCGAAGATTAGGACAAATGACTCTGAAGGAATACCACCCGTAGGGATTCTATCTTGGACAGGTGGAGTACTTGTTGAACGAGTCTTTCTATTTCTTGTTGAAGGGAAAGGAAAACCCTGCTGCTCCAAAAGCTGAAATTGAGAATCTTCAATACCAAGGGCCCTTCTCCCTTGAGTAAAACGCGGAGTCGCTAGATCAAAGGATGATCAAAAATTACAGAACTGGAATATGATTTCCCCAGCGGAGTCGCCAAAAACTGTTGGTCGTCAAATAGGACTTCACGAAGAGCAACAGTCAGGGGACAAGAAGTCCCTCCTCTTTAATGGGAGAGGTTCCCTTATTCAGAAACGAACCTATTTACAAATATACAAAACATGATTTTCTTATGGAACTTGGATTTTTACGAAAGTGTTTTCTATAAGGATCATCAATTACAAAAGGACTGAGGAATGAGAAAACGAGAATGAGTAGAAAGGCACCATTTAGAATTATAGATGACAGATTAATTCTTTATGCATGTGAAGGTACAGTGAATTGAAACAAGATCATTTGTATCATACTAATAAGATGAAATTTGAAAGACACAAATTTCTATCAATAACATCTGCAAGAATACAAAGCTTCTTAATATAATATAGACAAATGATCTTAACAAGATTAAATGAAAAGCTTAGGGATAAAAGAGATCAGATAGACGAAGAATGAAAAGCCCTTCTGTATTGATTTCTTTATGATTTATTTACACTTTCAGAAAATAAGCCAAGTTCTTCCTTCCTTCAAAATGGTGAGGAGAGGCCATTATATAGTTTACAATTCAGTTACTCTCGGTAACTACTTCTTTTAACTAAAGATTAGTTAAGGATTGCCAATCGCAATACCTCAACTTATTACAATAAATCCGAGAAAAAGAATTGGAAGAGAAGAGAGGAATAAGGAGAAGAAGACAGGTGCTTATGACTGGGAGGGACCCACTGACTTCAAAATCCGCTGCTTGAATCTCTTCAATGCCTCGGCTATGTCTCTGCCACGTGGGACTGACATGTTGGCTGTAGACTGGGTCCAAAATCCGAGGCACTTCTCCATTTCCTTATCAAACTCGACATGAGTATGATAGTCTTTATTTGCTTCTTCAATAGCAGATTGAAGAGAGCAGATCTCCTTCATTTTCTCTTTGGAAATGGAGCTTTCCTTGAACAGATTTCCTTTGACAAAATCTCTGAATTGAGCTTTGATTTCTTGCAAGGAAAGGGGCACACCAGAAGTTTCATCCTGAAGATGACAATGTATATCTTTGAAAGCAGATACAACCAGTGTCTTGAAAGCCTCACCCTTTTGCCAGCTATTCTTTAGTTCTCCCAAAGCCTCCTCCAAGACTTTGATCTTCCACTCCATGCTGCAAACCCAGGAATTTGACAGATTATCCTTTGCATCATCAAAAACCTTACTCACCAAAAGAATGTTTTCATCGGTCTGTCCCATGAGGCGGAGGAGTTTGCATCTATCATCCTCGACCAAAAATCACTAAAGTCAAGATGGCGAACTTCACTGTCCCCGATATCGGGAACGGCAGACTCTAGTGGTGAGATTTGTTCTTGCCCCTGAAATTTAATCTTCATGTTGGTAGTAATTCGGAGGGCAAAGCTGCAAGCTAGACTTGGGAAGGAATTGCAGAGGAAAATGGATACGCGCGCAGGAATTTAGATTGCAAAGGTTTGACAAAAAGATAGCAGGAAAGCAGTGTACAAAATGCATAGGGGGTTCACTCGTTATATAGCCATTTTAGGAGAGAGAAAGGTAATTAATGCGTATTTAATACACACCTACCAAATTGAATAAGCATGATATTCAGGTAGAGCAGGAAAAATTAGCACGAATGGCACTTGGTTCATTTGGGACATGTGGGACGCGAAAGCGTGAAGTACGCGGCTCGGCCGAATCAGACGAAACTGGAACAATTGGTTCGGGTGAACTTGGGACATTTGGGACAAAAAGTTCCTATGGGCCTGAAAATAACAGACTTCGGGTGAACCGGCTGATCGGGGAACAGAAGGCCCAATTGAACTTGGAACATGCGGGATAAAAGTACGGGAAGTACGCGGCTCGGCCGAATCGGATGAAAATGGAACAATTGGTCCGGGCGAACTTGGGACATTTGGGACAAAAAGTTCTGACGGGCCCGAAAAGAACAGACTTCGGGTGAACCGGCTGATCGGGGAACAAAGGGCCCAATTGAACTTGGGACACGCGGGACAAAAATGTCCGACAGGCCCGAAAAACACACAAAATGACCCAAAAACACAGATTTCTCAATTTCTTTGGCATTTCACATTATTAGTACAACAGTGAAAACACTTAAACTCAAAATTTTAAATTTTCACTTTCTTAAGAGCAGGGGAATTTTGAGTGGACAACAGGTACAAATTAATATAGATGTAATTTTACAATATTTTTACACCCACGAGTCCAAATCTTATTAATCAAGCTTTCAGGGCTTTACATCTTCCTGATTTCTGTTAAATTGATATATCAATTGCATAAACATTGCCTATAAAATTGCTATGATTAAGACACAATAGAACACATATGGCCTAAAAAAATACTTTTCTATGATAAGAATATTATAGACAAAGACACACACAAAGATATATATAAGAGAGGTCCAGAAGAGTTGAGAATTAAGATCAGTTACTCAATATTTTCTGCATAGGAAAATTCATTATATAGGACTACAAAAGCTATGCACAAGATATAACTAAGTAAAGGAATCTTAAGGATGAAAAAAATTAAATATGACCTTAATATCATTTCAAAAAGTTTAAATCAAAGCTCTAATTGTTATTCAATCAAAATATAACAATGACAACTTGTAAATATGGCCTTAATATCATTTTAAATTTTTTAAATCAAAGCTCTAGTTGTTGGGAACAAGATATGGAGATCCATTAAATAGTGATAGAAATGGTTTTAGTGTGATTGAACAGTTGAGAACACATTTTGCAAATGAATGGTCATGAGCGTTGGTGTAGAAGACATTACGGTGGTGGTATGAGCTCACTCTAGAGGAAGACACACATGACTAGACACATGATATGCGGCATGTATAGGTCATAGTATTCTCTTTGTATCCTTTATGATTGCATGTAAAAGTTGCAGTTTTTGAAGAGAAACAATTGATGGTATTGCTTACACTGGTAGAACAATAGCTAAGAGAGCACATCCTTTGGTGCAGTTACAAGATACAATTTTTTCTTGTTTCTCTCATTGTTAGACAACGCCTTCAATTCGTCCTCCTCCCATTTTTGTCAGGGTGGGAAACTTCTGCATAACTTTTATTGTTTCTTGTAGCATGTGGTGCCAAAGATTCATGCTAATATCTTTCTACTCTATGACCTAAGATCACAGTTGCTCAAAATACAACTAAAGAGTTGAGGCCACCAGAGAACCAATCATAAACAAAATAGCAACAGATAGGGTATGGCGCCAGACCAGTCGTGTACCCAAAACAGAGCATGTCCTTGAATATGCTCCTAAGTTATAGATGGACTATGATGCCATACCATTCATACCTAAAGCAGAGCATGTCCCTGAATATTCACCTACGCTACAGATAGAGTATGGCATCAGACTAGTGCATGTTAAAAGCTTGGCTTCAAAAAATCTCTCTTGTACCTGTTAGTGCAAAATCACAGCACCCCTGGATACTGGTCAGGTTTCTAGGTTGACCATACTATCATCCAGTGTGATTGCATAACATTGAATCCTTTCTCCAAGTGTGGGACTTGAAAAGTGAGAAAGGATTCTCCAGAGAAGGCTGGTTCCTATTCCTCTGTTCAGATGCACACGAAATATGTAGAGGGTTTGCTCGAAACCTAATCTAATCTGCCAAGGAGACAGGGTAAGAAGATGCATAAAAATAAATCCAAGCTAATAGAGGTGATGCACCGAGGAATGAAGAACAACCTATCTTGCCAGTAAACACAGACCATTCAAATGTGATATAAGATCATGCACAGATAACAAAACTTGTAGTGAAAGACCAGGAGGATGCAAAATGAACATAGAGAGGGTTGAGAATCGTCCACAGACATGTATTACTTGCTCCAAAGATTGATACAATACACTACAAAATGCCAAGAGGCAGAGTCGTATTACAGTTTCAAATGTGAGGTTTGAACTCCACATATTCGCTTGATAGGAGAAGAAGGGAGGAGCAAAACAGAAAATGTTCGACCTTTTGAAAGAAACTTATCTTTACAATATATAGGAAGAATGAGAGAGGGAAAAGAGAGGAAATTCAGAATCTACCCCAACCACTTCTAGGTCGTATTTTAAATCATCTCATTATGGCAGAAGCGGCGGATCCTGGCAAAACGGCGGGCTGTCTAACAGAAACGGCGAACTATCTGCTACATTAAAGCTGGTTGTTAAAGCGTTACCTTTGTCTATTATTACATGCCAGAGGCGTTTCTCAATTTTATCTCTCCAAACTAAACCAAAATGCCAGATTGACCCCATAATCATGCAGAGAATTTCACCAGCTTTCCATTGATATAAAAAATGCAAAAATCTGAGCTCTGGATCGAAAGTTATGGCGATCTAAAGATTTAGGGCAAAAACAGGCAAAAACAGGTCGGCGGGAAAAATATTTGAACTTTCCCCACGCTCTGCCACTTGGATGACACGTGGCAGGCTCTGATTCGCTGAGTAATTCTCTCTCCTCCATCTTTCTGCAGGATTTCCTTTGAAATTTCCTTGTGGGCCCTTAAACTCGGACACGTGGCACTATTTCATTGGTTCGGGTCAGTGCTTGAAACCTCGCCCTTTGACTTCTGGACTTCCTCCCTCGTGACACGTGTCATGATTTGATTGGTATTCAGGTTTGTCGGCTTTTCGCGTCCACCGCGTCCATTTGTCCCGGATGTCCCAGTGCTGTTTGGGACAGAAACTTCTGATCCACTCGAAATGGGCTTCCCTGTCCCTTTTCTACTGGTGACACGTGGCGTTGCTTGATTGGCTTTCGTCTCCTTCGGCTATTCGCGTTCCATGCATCCCTTTGTTCCAACTATCCCAGTGCTGAAGTTCCCCATTTTGGCCGAACCGGTCGGTTCGCGTCCTTTGTGTCCATTTGTTCCAACTGTCCCGGACTGTCTGGGACAAATTCTTTCGAATTGCCCGAAATGGGCTTCCTTTGCTCTCGGCCGCTTCGCCTTTTCGCGTCCTTCGCGTCCTCGCGGCCCAGATGTCCCAAATGTTTAGTGCGAAAGTTCTCCTTTTCGGCCGAACCGGGCGGTTCGCGCCCTTCGCGTCCTCATGTCCCAAATGTCCCTTTGCAGTTAGTCGATTTTCTTCTCCTTCGGCCGAACCAAATTTCCGCGTCCCACGCGTCCCGATGTCCCAGATGTCCCTTTGCTTCGCGGGCCACCTGGAGGCTTTTTGGTAGATCCGTGCCTCGATGTCCCAACTGTTCCAAATTTTGCAAGGACTAGGATTTAGCCAATTTTCACGATTTTTCCTGTCCCATGCTTGTTTTTGCTGCTTTTTTCACCTTTCCTCAGAACTTTCTCTTTTCCTCTCGGACAGGGGACTTAGAAAAAATTCGAGGGGACCCTAGGAACATGATTTTTGCCCTGAATCAATCCATTTGCCTGGGACTTGAGAATTCTGATGCATGTTATCAAATTAACCCTGGGGGGTGAATTTTGGATAACAGTACCCAAAATTGGATATGGAAATTCAAGGAGCTTGGTTGTCGTACAAGCCCAAGAATGGGGAAGACCTAGGCCGGTGATCCAAAATCTAACAATGAAAACCTATAAATATGACCTTAATATCATTTTTAAAAGTTTAAATCGAAGCTCTAATTCATAAACCAGTAAAGCACTAATTTTGACCTCAATTCTCCAATATTCTTGAGCTGAGAGGGATACTTTCAAAAGAAAATAACAAAAAATAGAAATATGTATATCAAGTATCCAAAATTATAGGAAATCACTTTTAAGGCGCATGAGATCAAATGAATTCAACCAATTGACTATGAATTTAAATGCATACCTACAAAATTCAATTTAACACAGGGGATTGAATGCAACTTGGAGAGCCTAAATAATGAAATTATAGTGTTAGTGACCAGTATTTAAAGGTTAATGCATGCAAAAGCTATTAAATAAAATTTAAAAATAGTAAAGTCAAAGCAACATGTAAAATCAGAAAAGCAAAATTGTTAGAAAAACAAAAAACAAAATTATTAAAAATAACAAAAACAAAATTGTAAAAAATAAAAAAACTGTCATTTAAGCCGTCAAATTTAACACAGTCCCATGAATTTCTGCAAATCCCTTTCTCATAGGGGTAACACCTTTAGCGTAATAAATGCAATGACAATGACACGAATAATAATAAAAAGAGCATGTTGTTACCATTATTGAATCTAAAATTTGAAATTCAAGGCAAAACCTTGTCAGCAACTAGTTTATTTTTACAATATGTCATTGCGTTTGGAAATGTGGACGGTTACTTAGTAATAAGGTTATACAGATAAGCCCAATTAAATGAAGCCCTGTAAGTTTTGTAGGCTATGGATGAAAGAGGAATCAATGTCTATTCATCTACTTATGATTATCTTCTGCATGGGTGCCTTAAAGCTAAATCCATTCTAGAAAGAAAATTAATTCATGCCCACATGATCCAAGCACAATTTTGGCTTCGAGATGTTTTGGTGGGTAATAAGCTCGTGGGCATATATGCCAAGTGGGGGAACCTTCCAGAGGCTCAGGGAGTATTTGATGGGATGTTGAATACTAATATGGTGTCATGGACTATCATGATTGCAACTTACATTAGGCACATGGTTACTATGATGAGACCCTAACATTGTTGTATTAGATGCAATGAGAAGGAGGCATCAAACCTAATCAATTCATATTTTCAAATGTTTTACATGCATGTCATGATATTGAAGTGTTGGAGGAAGTCCATGGGAATATTTTTAGGGTTCAATTTAAGTGTAATGTTTTTGTGGGAAATGGACTTGTGGATATGTATAAAAAATGAGAGAAAATTGAGGTTACACACCATTTTTTTTAAAGAATGCCTTGTAAGATTTAGTATCATGCAATGTAATGATTGCAGGATATGTGTGGTATGGGTGCATTGAAGAAGCAATAAACGTGTTTTGGGAATATATGTGAGAGGGACAATTTCTCATGAAATACAATGATTAAGGGGCATGGCAAGAGATGTTGAGAATGCCCCTCTCTTGTCTAAGGCTATGCCTAGCCGACATTTGGTTTTGTGGAATATTATGATTATAAGATATGCACAAAATAGGTTTATTGAAGAGGCCTTGATATTACTCAAAAAGGGTTTGAATGAGATGTTACGACGTGTAATTCATCATTGTGTTAACATGTGGATGACTACAAAAATATTTGTGAGCAACAACCAACTAATCATACTCATATGTTGCCTTGGTGTGTTTCAGTGGCATTGACCTTCAATCATGTTTAAACCAATGCCTTCGGTGTAATTATAGTTTCAAAGGAATATACAATCACTAGTAGTGATGAAATAAAAGGGTCGTAAATAGAGAAACAAACACAAGAAAAAAATGAGAATGATAACACATAGAGATTTGATAATCCCAATGGACTACATTATAAGTATCCCATAGGGCACCTGACTACCTCCACATAACCTGACCTTAATACTTACACAAGGAAAATGACCGGTGTGTGGGGGAGTGTAGTCATAAAATCATGCACTCAATATTACATTTATACCACAAAATATTTTATTTTATATATGGATATCGCGTGAGAAAATTATTCACTAATGACCTATCCCCTAGTCCTGTCGTCAAATAGTTGGTCATTGTCGTCATTTGTTTTACACAGTCATTAGTTGTTTGCACAATTCTGGTTGTCTCTCAAGAAGTCTCAAGTGTCATTATTTGGTCATTTGTCATCTCTAGTCTTTGACTAGGGTACCTAAGGTAGAAATGAGGTGCCCATGGGTGTCCCAATCCTTATTTTTAGGTGCCCTGGTCCAGACAACACTTGCATCTAATTTAGAGTTTCGAGGTCAGTCTTTGTAATTTTCCCTCTCATTCCTATAAGTACTAGTCAACATGTCGAGTCATTAGTGTCGAAATTTCAGCAAGACATCTCTATATAAACATAATATACTTACTATCTTAAGGGCAAACTATACCACCAAGGGCTAGCTATCTACTAAGGCAAGGGACTGCATTTAGGCATCATTGCATCACACACAATGTATAGGAAGGGTTGTATTCATTCTATTCCATCCACCATTTGAATTTTACATCTAGCTATTGCCCCTATCTCTGTGTCATTGGTGTTAGGGCACCCTAGGCACACAATTGTACACACAAGCACACAAAACTACATTGGGTCTAGAATGTAGTGCAACACTTAGTTGTAATTCCACGATTGTGGTAGCTAATGTATGTCTGACCCCTTCATAAACATCTTTATTTTTTAGGGATTTGATGCTTTGTATGGGGGTTTGTAGGTAAATCTTCATTACAGGATTTATGGCGACATAAGCGAAGTTACTGCGACAAAGATAGAGACATTACGAAGATCTAGCGACACTTCTAGATTTAGGTCTTGAGTTGTTTTGTAGACTAGAGCACCCATATTTCCAACTAGGGCACCCACAGGTGCCGTGATAGTCTTTCAGGCACCCCAGTCTGATCAAATATTCATCTACTGCAATTTCCTAGGTTATACCATTATACTCTGCTTCATCCACACATTATCCTGTTCAGTTCAAAATCATAATGAGGTAAGTCATTTTCAGGTTAGTACCTTATCCCTCCTATTTCAATTACTTCATTTCATTTAAACATCTAACAAAATTAGTTAGCATCTATATTTCAGTTTATACTATTTATTTCATTGTTAGATTATTTAGATTAACTCCCAAAAAACATATTTTAGTTAATCATTTTGGTGAACCCGTACTTTAGAATATTTTTCCTTAGGATCCACTTCAAACCCTAATGGCTAAAGATAGTTCATATTCTTCACCCATCATGTCTCATTGTAGTGTTAACCCTATCTATAATGAGGTTGACATCGTTGAGCTCACGACTCTCTATAGTAATCCTAGTCTTATTCCAGCTCATATCAAACAACTTCTAGATGGTCAAAAATATGTGCCTACTCATTTTGAAGATTCTCCCATTGGCATTAGTATTGTTGAGGATCCAATAGCCTTCACTCGTTGTACACCATGTTATATAGCTACTTGTGATCCTCCTTCTGATCCTTTCTAAGGAAATTTTAGATGATTCTCTTATTGATTACATGTTTGGTATTGATCATCGTTCACATGTACATGTTTATTCTTCTTCTCCTATTTAGGCTATTGTTATAGTTCCTTCTCATGATTCTCCTACTTCTGATATTGCTTCTCATGATACATCTCATACTAGCTTGTATACTCCTTCATATTATGTTGATGATCCTATTGATAACATCCTTAGTGACATTCTCATTTCCGAGTCTCTATCTGATACTGATGAGGTGGTTGATAGCCATGGTTCTCCTTCTTTTCATACTGCTGAGTGTGAATCTCCTATTCCATCATTTCCTTCTTCTGAAATTACATCTAACACTATGCATGAGTCACCTCCATCTATCACTTCTTCTCCTCCCATTTCATCTCCTCTTATTACATCATCTACATCCATTCGTTTTTCTTCTCATATAAATGTATTTTCATTGGTCACCTCACCTATTAGGGATGTTTCCAATGCTAGTCCTACCACTGCTATGGATATTCCATCTATCTCATCTACTATAGCTTCTTCGACACCTACTACTAGTGTGCCCTTAGCATCAGAATCTCCTTTATCATCTCTTGATATTCCCATGATCACTCACAATGGAAAATTACAACCTCTTAATACATTATTTCCATCTTCCACTATTCCTTCACAGGATATCATCTCTCTCATGCATATCGTAGGTCAATTACAATCTCAAGTTCAGTCTCTCACTTTAAAAAGTAGGGCTTACTATGCTTCTATTGACAATAATTCATTACATGGTAACCTTGTCCCTAAGAAGATTCATAATTCTACATTTCCTAAGGACTTTATCATGCCTACATTCACATGTTTTGATGGTACTGGTGACCCTCATGCTCATCTTCTACATTACCACATGCTTATGACCTCTTATTCTAATGATAGATTATTACTTAAGGCCTTTCGATACAATCTTATTGATGAGGCATTACAATGGTACACTCATCTTCCATTTGGGTCCATTAGTACTTTCTATGACATGGAAGATGCTTTCCTCCATCGTTTTATCATCAACAATGGCCCTAAAGTTACTTATGACTGCTTACCTACTTTACATCAAGGCTCATCTGAACCTATCAAGGATTATATCTTACGGTTCAATGCTTGTATACATCAACTAATATTCCAACCTATAGACCTTGAGAAGCAATTCCTTTTCTGTCATGGTTTGATTCCTACGCTCAAACAATGATTACAATATGATACATGTGAGTTCATTCATTCTTCTATGCTATAAAGTCCTATCGATCTAGAACAAGATCTTCTCTTCACACATGTCATTGATCCTCCACATACATCTACTATCTATTATGGCACATCTAGTTCTCCTCTATTGACATCGGTTGAGCATCCTACACAGTCTCCACCTTTTCCTCACAATCAAGGCAATCAAGCTCAACCTACTCCACCACCACAATGTACTTTTTCTCCTACTCCATGACAAGGTTACTTCTCCTTCCACTCCATCTATGTCATGTGAGCCATTACATTTCTCCCATCATGCTAGACCTCATGATGTGTTGTTTTCCTTACTTGAAAAGCACCTAATTTGCTTACAATCTAACTAGCATCATCCACAACACAAGCTATAACATCAGCATGACCAACCTTATTATAATTATCATCACATAAATGGCCATAGGGATAGTGACTATCTTGCCCTTCATGATAGATTACAACAATTAGAGGATAAGGGAATCATCTCCTTTGGCTCTCGATCATGTGAGTGATCCATCTCTCCTCTACCTCATCAAAGAGTTTCTACTACAATTGAGTCATCTCCTCCATCTGGTGCTCAGGATATGGTAAATCCATCACCATAGTTCATTACTCATGCGCACTCTCCACCACGTCCATACACATACATTGCACATCCATCATTCACATCCATCACATTTACTCATCACATTATCCATCACATCATGTTTCTCCTTCACATTGGCTTCCACAACCCACTACTTTCATGCATAGCATCGTAGCTCCATATGACATTCAGTTTGGTTCATACACTCATACTTCTTCCATCCCACATAATTCCACCACTTCATGCCACCTTGGTCTTTGGTAGGTGATTACTATCACCTTACCCCCCCCCCCCCCCGATGACACACTTGTGTTCTTACAGTTCTTACATGACTGTTGAGGGTTTTTATCTAAGAACCTTTCATCATGCACTCTGTCATTCATCTAGCGCACTCAATCATTTCCCGATGACACACTCTTACTTTCTGTGGTTCATTCTTGACTACTGAGGGGTCTTAATTAAAATGAACCTAATCATCCATATGTTAGGGGGCATCACTAATTCCCCCCCCCCCACATTTATCACACTAACATATTATGATTACATTACATTATCACAACACACATTCATCACAACACGTTAGTTCGTCCATCATCATAACTATCATCTATTTAATCAATTACATTAATTCTATTATCATCATCATACTAACTTTACACATTACAAAATTCATTTAATAAACATTAACAATATACAAAAACATCACATACATTCCAACACTAATAACCCCATCATACATCATCGATCACATTACAACATCAATATACCACAAAATAATATAATCAATCATCATATATAAATATACATGTGTCCATACATATATACAAAGATACAATCATCACTGGGGGGAAACTCCCCTACATCATATGCAATAACACCAATCAAACCTCATCATCACTATCGCTCTCGAGTACTACGAGAGACCTAAAACTAGATGCCTCACCACTAACTATGTGTTGTTGTTGTTCGTAGCCTCGATACCTCTCTACTTTCCTATGCAATAAGGTGCTCTTCATAGACTGATCTCTGAAGAATTGACACTAAAAATCCACGTATCATGTGAAACACATCCTGCTGCCAAAGGACCACCACCCAAAGCCTCTCGGGCTCATCAAGTCTCCTCTGTGTTCCTCTTCCCTCTCACCTAGAAATACAGTGCACATTGTTGTCTGTTATGGCCATTGGCTCAAACAAATGGGCATGGTTCACCTAGCTATATCATCCACTCACTCAAGTATCCCTCCACCAAGTACATCGGTAGGCACATTTCATGCGTCAATGTGTGGATGGATGTGTCTACTATTAGGGACCAATACGCATCACCTACAAAATAAATAACACAACATGTTAGATAACCATTACTAAGCCATAAGCCAACAACAAAACAAATACACAGTTAACTATAATAAATACTCATGCTCTGCTATAGTTACTACTACATCGTTTGGGGCATGTGCTTCCCCCTCTCCTTACTCCTCCCTGTGGTAACCCCCGCTACATCTAAAAATAATGGGAACAACAATACCCATCAATGTGTTTCCCACCATGCGTGGTACTCCTCTATGCAACCCGCATCATCTGAGTCTATCAACTCTATCACTGCATCTACCTCATTTGGCCTAGGAGGTACTAGCTACTCTGATGTGGGCCCTAGTCTAGCTTCGGCCCTCCTAGGTGCTTTGATAGCTCTCAACCATATATATGGCTTTAGGGGCACATCCTAAGACATACCAAACTAACGCGATACTCTCTCCACCTGAAAAATATTGGCCACACCTGTTAATCGATCCTCCAGCCATATAGTCCTCTGAATACATCGAAACTCTACCACATCCTCGAACCATCCTCCATAATCATAGTATAGCCTCCATGTAACTACCTAAGGCCCCATCATATCTATTAATTCCATATAGGTATTTGTGTCCTTCCTACACCCATAAATATTAAACTACCTCCTTGCATATATCTCTGGCCTATACCACTCTCCTCATGGACCTCTAACTGGCCTCAACACTACTATGTTCTCGTACACCCATACATGTAAGAACGTCGTAGTGGCTCTTATCCTACCACCATGTGCTCATCATGAGTAAATCGGTATAAATCTCTGTATATGTGGGCCAACACACATCGTGCCCATACATATCTAGTACCTCCTCCTCTATCCATGCAGACATATATCCTATGCATCTTATACAAGATGCCTACACCTCCTCCCTCAACTGCGATAGATGAATAAATCACCACGGCAATGAACTTCCAAGCGCGGAACACCAGACCGTAATATAACACCCAAATTGATATGGGCCTCGGAAGGTACTCAAAAACCCACAAAATACCATCTAGTAGCACACATCTTCCTCTCCATATCCCCCAATGGCATCACCTATAATCTCTCTCCAACAACAAATAATCACAATATGAGATGTACATCCTCTAAAGTAATAGTCATCTCCCTCGTAGGCAACCAAAACGTGCATGTATCTGCACACCACCTCTCACATAGTGTAGTCAACATAGGCATATTATGGGGCACATCCCCCATCCCATGTTATGTGCTGCAGGCTGACACAATCCATGACATCCCACTCCTCATCTGATATGCCCAATCCAAGAAAAGTACTCAAATGATGTCCACCGCAGAACTCCCTCGAGTGAATATCCCTCTACACAACATCAAATGACAACAAACACAATGTTAGAACACTATAAAAATCCAAAACACACTCTATTATTGATGATTCATCAATATCTCCATTAATAATGTCAATCTAGGGTTGGTTTGATGGTCATGCATTAAGAGACCAAATACACACAACTCTCTGGACACAGGGCACCCAGATGCAAGACTAAATCACCCATGAGTAAAGACACTAGCACCCAAATCTTGGGTGCTTGCTAAATCCTAAGGGTCACTAGCACCCTCACCACTTTGTTCTAGGTATAAAATGTACAGAAAATTAAAAAATCTCAGAATTTGTAAAAATTCAAATAAAGAAAGGACTACACCATACATTTTTTGAAAGATAAGAACATACACTTACCAACTCCTTGGAATAGAATTGATCAGTTGATTCTTTGACAAGAGGCCACCATCTCAAACCATACTAGGAAACTTGCTCTCACTTGCAGAAAAATTTCACTCACTTTGAGAAAGCTCAATCTCACAATCTTGGTAGGAACAATTACAAATGAAGTGACTAAAGGTTGCACTTTATCACTTATGCATCTACTTATAGTTATTATTTTCAAATAAAATTTGATCTTCTCTTTATTCCAATCCTAAAAAATAAGATCTCACATCTAATACACACCAGAGATATTTTTTGGAGTCATATCTTGATTTCACTTTTTACTCCGATTTACACCCAAATGGAATTCTTTTTAGAATTATTGGTACCACATAGACATACACATTACATTTTATCTCTCCTTTATTTGTTTTTCCTCAAAAAATCATACACAAATTTTTGCCAGATTTATATCACTTTCTATCTATTTTTTGCTGTGAAACTTTTGGTGCTTATACACTTTTTCATTGGATTGCAGCTCATAAAAGTTTCCCCTTTTTTCACTAGTAAAGGACTTGTAGCATATCTAGAATGGGTTTTTGTCATCCTATGGAATTTACCCTTACATGAGGTTTTTGTTAAACCATGAACAAAAATTTCTCATCAACACTTTTAACTCGTTTCTATTTGTGAAACATTTACTAACACTGCTCATCTACATATATTTTTCCTTATTGATTGTCCCTCACTAAAAGTTAGACCGTTTTTATTGGTAAAACCTGTAGAACAATATGAATGAGGTTTTTCTATACAACACATTTCATAAAAAAAAAACTATCTATGATATTTTCCCTAATTTGACCTAATTTCTGGCTGTGGAAAACTTTTAGTGCTCATTTGATACAATTTTTCCTTGGATGCAGCTCGCTAAAAGTTATCATTTCTCCTTATTGGTAAAACTTGTAGCAAATCTGAATGAGGTTTTCTGTTCAAAAAAATTATATGAACAAAACTTCTCTCTCATATGAAATAAAGGAGGTCACCAATACATTAGACTCTCTGATTATTCATAATTCCTCATTTTATGCAGGTCCCAAAACTAAAACTGCAAGTTCCAGAACTAAATTTGTAAGTTTCGGAACTAAAACTACAAGTTCTGGAGCTAACTCTAATTATTTCAGAGTTAACTAAAAACATATATAACTTTTACCACACGATCTCAGATTGAGGTGATTCTTTTTTTAAACTTGCATAATTTTCCAAGAAGAATATAGATATGAAATCATATTTGAGTTTATATATACAATTCATCATCAATTTCAGTTTTCCTAGAACTAGCATCATCCTTTCTTTATGGCCTACATACTTAGAAGACTTTGCATCCTTTCCTAAATAATGAACAGGATTAGTCAAAAAATAGATAACAAAATACTTCTAAATAATGAACAACATATATATATCATATATTCTTATGCTTAAGAAAACTATAAGTTCCAAGATTACAAGTTGAATCCACTTTCAAAGGTAACTTGGAAGGACAAAATAATGGTAATTTATGATCAATTTATGGCCTCATCACTTATCACATTACTATACACTACAAATTATCTTTTCACCATTCTAGGCCACATATACATTTTTTGGACCAGGGTCCCCAGATGCAGGACCATGGTGCCTAGGAGTGGGACACTAGCACCCAGTTCTGGGCACTCTATTCCTAGGGGTCACTAGCACCCTCACTGCTATTTTATCCAGGTCCAAAACGATGAGAAAATTAAAATTATCTATAATTTGTAAAAATATAACTTCCGGAAAATCCAGATACTACACCATAATGTTTTGAAGAACAATACCAGCTCCGTAGTCGTGTGTGATGCTACGATGGTTGCCACCCTCTCAAATCGACTACGACATGATGTTTTCAATTACGGAATTTCTACTCACTTCATGCTCAATCTCACAACTACACAAACAACAAATGAAGTGACTAAACACTTTTTCACTTCACTACTTCGAGTTACTTTTTCATCTACTTAACCCGGGATAATCATTATTTTGCGCTTAATCTCACAACTAATAAACACCACAACCGTTTTTGTCATATCTTGACCCCTTTTTCTACTTCGATTTACAACCTGTTTACAACATTATTTTTAGAATTCTACCTAGTCCACCATCACATATTTGACCAATACACATTCATTCTCTCTTTGATGTTGTCTTCCATCCAATGAGTTATACACATTTTCAACGATTTTATCACTGAGAGGGATCTATTTGTTTCATGCTTAGTTTCGGCTTAATGTTCATTCTTATCATCACTTCTCCTTTCACCAAAATTGGGGGTATATCGTTGGGGTCATCCCATAATCCCCTTTACATTACCATGCAATCAATTAAAACTACCATCCTGTCATTTTCAAACATTTACTAATTCACCACATGACATCTCACTATTAATTCCCCCCCTAATGATCTAATCTATTAATTCCCCTTAGGCAACAAACACACAATTTTTCTATAAGCCATTTCATTACTTACCCCTAATGACCTAACTTAGGGGAAACACGCGTTAAAATATTTTCCATGCAATCACTCACTAATTTCTATCGATTCCTCCTAATGACCTAATATAGGGGTGACTAGCATAAAATCTCTCTATGAGTAACCAATTAGAATCAATCAACATGTTCAAATCCCTGAAAATTTAAGTTACATCACTCAATCAATAAAATATAACAAAATTGACCTCCTAGATGACCTAAATCAGGAGTTACATGCATTACTTTCTCATATGACCTAAATTGGGAGTTGCATGCATTACTTTCTTAAATGACATAACTTGGGAAGTTATTCTATCTATTTCGCATTCGCTTCTAGATGACCTAACTTGGAAACCATTATAAATTTCATGTTCACTTCCAGATGACCTAACTTGTAATCTATCACATTGCAGCGATAGACCCATGGAGTGGGGGCAAGATTTCCTTTTGTATACCACTTCTATATGGGTCAATTGTTTGATCGAAAGTATTTGGATCCAAAAATTAAAAAAAATTGATCTGAGTCCTATCTACAACGGCTAGATCTTGAGGATATAGTTAGAGATTAGACAATAACACAAGTTTTCTCCCTATACTCTTCCTCTAGTGGTAAGAGCCTTAAATCATCCAGGTCAATTATTCATGTATACACACGTTCGTGTCCAAAATTGATCACTCTCTTCCCTATTTTATCAACATTATGCACATTCAAAATCATCATAAATTGCAATCATCACTCTCATTTAGTTAACTTCATCACATTATTATGATTTTCTCTATGTTACATGGATCAACGTGTTGATCCATGGTTCAACATGTTATATGGTTCTTTCGGCATGTTTTTACTACCACATCTACGCACTCTACTACAAAATGGGATTCTCTGACTTTCTCTCATGTATGCATCTCTATCTACTTTATGTTACTGAGCTTTCTACTCACCAACATAAAGTGGGAGCAAATGTAGTCACAAAATCATGCACTTACTATTATGTTTATACCACCAAAGAATATTATTTTATATATGTATCTTGCATTAGAAAAGTATTCACTAATGACCCATCCCCTAGTCCTTTCGTCGGTTAGTTGGTTCATTGTCAGCATTTTTCTTGCACAATTGTTAGTTATTTGCATAGTTCTAGTTGTCTCCTAGGGAGTCTTACGTGTCATTAATTGGTCATTCGTCATCTCTAGTCTTTGACTAGGGCACCTAGGGTAGAACTGGGGTGCCTATGGGTGCCCTACTCCTTATTTTAGGTACCCTAGTCCTGAAAAAATTTGCATCTAATTTAGAGTTTTGACGTCGGTCTTTATAATTTTCCCTCTTATTCCCCTAGGTACTAGTCGGCATGTTGGGTCATTAGTGTCAAAATTTGAGCAAGATATCCCTATATAAACATAACATACTTACTATGTTATGGGCAAACTATCTACTATCAAGGGTTAGCTATCTACTAAGGTAAGGGAGTTCCTTTAGACGTCACTGCATCACACACACTGCATAGGAAGGGTTTCATTCATTATATTCCATCAACCATCTACAGTTTACATATAATTATTACCCCTATCTCTACATCATTGGTTCTAGGGCACCCTAGGCACACAATTGCACACACAATAAATTAGAACTACATTGGGTTTGGAATGTAGTGCAACGATTAGTTGTAAGTCCACCATTGTGACAGCTAAGGTCAGTCTAACCCCTTCATATACATATTTATTTTTTAGGGATTTTATGCTTTGTGTAGACATCTAAATCCCACTTACGCAATTTTATGGCTAAAAGTGCACTAATTACCCTTGTTCTTACCATTTCCATTATAATTAGTGATTTCTAATAATTAACTAATGTTTCATTTTATTTTGGTTAATTAATGATGCTTTTTTGATTAACTAACCTCTATCACATTCCAGATGCCAACTGACGACATGTCGTTAGTTATAATCCTCTTCTGAGAAAATAATTACCGATTATTAGCTAATTAAGCCTATGTACCCTTGTTTTGATCAATAAACCCTATTATTGGTTAAATACCTCACTTCCAACCATTCAAAATCACCCCATTTCCCTCCAAGAAATCTCAAAAAGCTTTAAGATCTTATCTTAGCCTCTTAATTGACCCTAATTGGTTAATTAAGGCTCCTCTTGATTGTGCAGTGGATTGTCAGATGGACTTGATTGATTACAGATGCAACAACATATACCAAGAATACCTGGTTTACATTTATTAGGAATGGGCCCATTCCCTTTCCTTATGTCCTCACCAGGTTCGGAACAGTATTAGAACATGATAATCACTTGTTAATTCACTAATCATTATTAACAAGCCTTAATCTAATTTTATCATTTTTAGTCCCACATGTACCAAGATGCAAGTTTTTCCCAAATAGAAAACTATAAAAAGGACTAAGCACCTACCTTTATAATTTATACCATGTTTTGAATAACATTAATCATATAAGACATATGATCAAGAGCCTTACTTCCATTGATAGAAATAGTTTGCTCAATCTTTACATCTAATCTTCATGTTTGGTTAGTAGAGGAATATCTAATATGGCCTTGTAGCCATTGTTAGAGAGGTCCTTTCACCATTGTGGGGTAATAACAACCCAATTTGATTTGCTAGTGGTCTTTATAGGTCCATTGTAAGTAGCAATTCACACTAAGTAGGCATGCTTTAGCTTAGATTGATTGATATCATGTTAGTTTTATCAAGCATTCCAATAAGCTAAGATCTTGATGTTACTATTGTTAATTCCTAGCCTTGTTAATAGACTATGTGGTGTTATTCTAGCTATTTAGCTTAGCAAGATTTTTGGTAGTGCACACTTTGTATGGGGTTTCGTAGGTAGATCTTCATTACAGGTTTTACGGTGACATAAGTAAAGTTACTACAATAATCATGTGACAAAGATCAAGACATTGTAAATATCTAGCGACACTTCCAAATTCAGGTCTTAAGCTTTTATACAAACCAGAGTGTCCATATTGCAGACTAGGGCGGCCACATGTGCCCTGATCCTCTTCCGGGTGCCCTAGTCCAATCAAATCTCCATCTTCTGTAATTTCCTAGGATATACTGTCATACCCTGCTTCGTCTGCACATCATCTTGTTCACTCTAGAATCACAACGAGGTAAGGCATTTTCAGGTTAGTACCTTATCCCTCCTATTTCAATTATTTAATTTCATTTAAACATCACACAAAATTAGTTAGCATCTATATTTCAGTTTTTATTATTTATTTCATTGTTAGAATATCTAGATTAACTCCTAAAAATTCATATTTTAGTTAATCAGAGACATAGATATATCTGCATATGCTAAATTTTACCTACATATCAACTTATCAAACATGGGATAAATACTAATATAGGTAAATGCAACACAATATAAAGGGATCTTTTTTTATTGATAAAGTGGGTTGAAGGGACCCGTTCCCTGTTCAAAAAATGAGGCTGAAACCTCAGGAAAACAAAATGGCTTTATTAGCCAGAAACAAACAATGACTACAGTTGCTTTCCAACAAACAAATGCAGCTAGAAAAATAACCATACAGAAAGATTATCCCAAAAATACTTCCCACCGTGTGATGGAAAATAATCTTCGATACTGCCCATTCATCCCTTTTTATTTTTCCTCTTCTTTACTTCTTGCCACTTTCCAAGGTTAGACGCAATAACCAGTGCCAGTTCACTGGAATTCTCCACAGCCATCACATTTTCTGATACCGAATCCTGGTCTGATTCTAAATTTTCGGATGTATGCCCCCTTTTTATTCCACCTACTACCAAGTGGTTTTCTTGCATTCCCTTCTCTGAGTCATCTTTCTCTAAAGCCATTTTACTGCCTGTGTTAGGAGTGCTCATATTATCTTTAAAATTCGAGGCGGATACCAAATCCGGATTTACAAAAACCCAGCCACTAGATGAAGACGATCCATTCTTTTTTACATATTTTTGATTCTTAGTGAAAGGGCAATAATCTTGTAAATGACCCATTTTTCTGCATATTCTACATTGAAATGTAATATTCTCATAGTCTAAGACATGTGAATGCTGAAAATTACCAAATTTAAGATTAATTCGGTTAGGAATTCCTTTGCTCAAATCAATTTCCACGCACATTCAGGCATTCGAACACATACCCAAATGTGTTCTATCTAAATCCTCTTTAATAAACTTACCCAAATCATTTCCGATATCTTCTAGAGCATACCACAAATATAAGGGGAGATTAGGTAGCCTGACCCAAACCGGCTTTTTGGCCACCGAATAAGTATTTGGATTAAAATCTAGAAACCATGGAGTTAAAAATAGACCCGCATGTCCCCAAAACTAAGGACCACCTATCAAACAATGTTGATAATATTTAGATTCCCTAAAATGGACAACAAAAAATCCCTTGGAATAGAGAAAGATTTCACATTTATTGGTCCAGTTCTCGAAGACCCACTGATATAATGTAGAGGAAGGCCAAAATCCATTAAACCTACCAATCATTACATCTTGAGTTAAGTTTTTGAAATATTCCTCAACTTCTGGGTTCTTGATGGTTAACAAAGGAACATCCTCGGCCAAATCGACTAGGTAAGTCTGAGTGCATGATGATTGTCTTCCCAAGAGTTGTCCTCCTCTGTTAGCCATCGCCTCTTTAAAAGAAGAAAATTTATGGGGCTGAGCCAAGCCACCATTACCAAAAGCCCCAACCCTAATCTTCCTACTATAATTGTTGCCCAACCCACTTGTCCCGGACGAAGGTGCATTTTTTTGGAACCCTAGGATTAGGGCATGGATTCACAACGAATTTATCCCGGTCGCCATGAAATTACTCTCCTCTACCAGCCTGAAAACCATCCAACCCCAGGCCAAGCCCAAATGAATCCCCTTTCAGCGTCTGGGGATCCTCATGTTTCCTTCCAATGGCCTCTCCATTATTCGTAGCTTTTGCATTTTTCTAATCCATTTTTTTGCACCCATGGGATGTTTAGATTGGTTACTAGTAGTTAACTTTTCTCACATCCCACCAATATAAAGGGATCTTAAGGCATCAAAAGACCCGAGATTTTAAGCGATCAAGGGTGAAAGGCATATATTTTACAAAGGACATCTCACAACACCCCTATAGTTACTAATAATATGAAACTAATGTAGAGAGTACAATCAATAAAAACATAAGAAAGGGAAGAGGAAAAATTTATTACATTACTCCAAAATAAAACAAAGACATAGTGAGGCATGAAAGAATATGCTCAAATTATTCACCATACACATCAAAAGAGCAAAAATGTAGACATAAAATGTGATTGGGTTTTGAAGAACAATAATAATGAAAAAAGGATATAAGGATGATTATTATATAAAACAAAGTGAAAATGATACATACTTAAAAATCAAAGAGGGGATGGAGAGACAACAAAATAAAATAAAAACTATATATCCCTGCATCAACATCACTAGTATGGTCACCGAAATTATATGTTATGAGTTAATGAACATGAAGAGGAGGATTGATTTTATTGAAGAAAAGGAATGGTATGAGAACAACAAGATGAAAGAGATCGCAAAAGTAAACTTAAAATTAATAAGAGAGAATAAACTACTAATTGAGGAAGTTAAAAATTTATAATTCAACATGGAATGGGGGAAGCAAGAGTTGAACACAATAAAACAAGTCCTATACCAACTAAAAATAGGGGAGGGAATTGAATTGACACTTAACATGGAAATAAATGGAAATAAATTGAAACTAGATTGAGGAGGCGAAGTCATGGGCACAATTAATAATATGACTGTCTAACAAATAAAAAGAGCTTACAGAGAAATATGTCAAGATACAAATAAGATAAGAAAATGATAAACATAATAGGACCATAAATATGAATATTAAATGATTTAAGGGCTATGGTGAGGATGAAAATCTTAACAAATTAACAAGATACTTTTGTTGCAGACCAATTGTAATGGACATGGAATATTTATCAGGAAAATAGGATCAGAAAAGTGACGGGAAGAGGATATGATATACATGTAAGAGTTATCATGAAAAGTATAGAAGAAAATAACATGAAATCTAAGAATAAAAACAATCTTAGAAGCACACAACTCTACCTAGACAAATATTTAACCTCATATAGTAGTTGATGTTTTTCCAATTCTATTTGTGGTATTCGTGAAGAAAAGAATCATACCGTCTATTTTTTACGTCAACACAACAGTCATTTGATGTTGGTCGTTGATATGACCGTAGCAGAATCTATCAAAGTAAGCTTGTTCGGTCCACTCATGGGTTAAATTTAATGGCCACTTACGACTTTCAACAATTTTCAGGGGATGATAATTTCCTAATTTTTCCCTTCAAAAATAAAAAATAATGTTATTTATACACTAATAAAATCCACAAAACACTATTCTACAATTATTTAACTATTTTTAATATATATTATTATAATTAAGATATAAATATTTTGAAAAAATAAGTGTCACAGGTAAAATATGCTACTCATATGAGAGGTATTTTTTATGGTTACAATCATAAAAGGGTCCATTACTGTAATTTTACAAACAGGGACGGAAGCCTGTATATTTTATTAATGTGAAATTGATTAACCATTACAATGGAGCGCTGCAATATTTATACATATTGGACAACAATGTGCAGACAAACAAATATGTTGCACAAGTAAAACCATACTCACAACTGCTTCTAATAATACATCTGAGAAACATATAAATTGTTATAATAATTGTAACAATTATCCCTGTGAAACAAAAAGACATATGGTTTAAAACCATATAACAACATACAATTATAATATGGTTTATAATATGTTATCCCGTAAAATTGACAAGGGCAATTTTACCGATAACCATACCGAAAATTTTGTTTCGATCCCTCGTAAGGGATCCTTCGAGTTCGAAAGATTGTAAAATCCCTTCCTGGGAAATCTAGTTTTCGAACTTAGTCTTTTTTGAGCCTTTTTTTGGCTGGGCGCATGGATTTTCCTTGTAACACTATCTTTTGATGCGCCCCCTTAAAAGCCTTTGGCGCATGGTTTTCCATGTTAACACATCTTTCGGTGCGGCAAAGGATGTTGAGTCTATTTTGCGTGCGCCAAGGCGCATGCGCCTTATTGTTGACATTGCTTTTGTTACATTCCTTTTCGGTGCGCCAAAGGGCGCACATAATCTCTCTGAAACACAAAGTTTTTGTGCGCCAAAGGGCGCACATAACTTTATGTCGACAATGCATATGGTGCGCCAAAGGCGCGCTCAATCTTCTGTTGTCAAATACTTTCGTGTGCCAAAGGGCGCACGCTTTCCCCTGTCGACAGCAACTTTCATGTGCCATTTCAAAAGTGGTTGGCGCATTGATGACAAGTTTTTCTATATATATCAGTGCGCGCCCAATGTCATTTTCATTCTTTTTGTCGAGCACGTGATCACTCTGGACTTGTCAGCCTCTGCTTCATCGTTTTCGTCGCCCTGTGGACCCGCTCTCAATTTTGCTATATATCTAAGGTAAGAGGTTCTTCCTCTTCTCCATTTTCGGTTCTTTACGTGTTCTTGGTCTGTGTTCTTGGTCTGCATTGTGGTTTGCTAGCCGGTGTTAAAATAAGTTTTTGATTAAGTTAGTTCCTCCCCTGTGCTGTCCTGTCTCATTTCCTTCTTCTTTTTCCTCCTCCCTTCCTTCCCTCTTTCCAGATTTGCTGGTAAAGGGGTGTTGTTTTGAAAATGGCTTGGTCTGATAAACTTTTCTCTAAAACCCTATATGTCCAAGCAACCTTTGAAATGGAGGAAAGAATGAAAAGGTTTGAGCAAAGAGTTTAGTTCTATGGCGCACTGGCGCGTCTTGTTGCACTTAAGACAGTTGCGCCCCTTGGCGCATCTACCCGCCATGTTACATGATTAAAACCTGCGCCAATGGTGCAGCCTTTTGTCCTGCTACATCTAGAACTCATGCGCCTTCAAAGCGCGCCCTTTTTACATACTACAAGTGTAAATCCTGCGCCTTTTACCCATGTTACATTCCTTTTCCATGCGCCAAAGGGCGCACCTAGCTTCCATGCAACACAAGCCTTCTGCGCGCAAGTATAAAGCTATCAAGGCGTGGGCGCACCCTCCATTACAGTAACATGATGTTGTGTAAACCCTTCATGCGCCGCGCCAAAGCCTTTGGCGCACCATTTGTTAATGTTACATAATCCATCCATGCGCCAAAGGGCGCACCGAACCTTCATGTAACATACTCTTTCCATGCGCCCTGCTATAAAATGCAACCTGCTTCATCCATGCGCCATGCGCCTTTGGCGCCAGTATAACCTCTACAACATTCCTTTTCTGTGCGCCTTATCTATTTGGCCTGCCAGTTGCATTTTTTCTGCGCCTTGAGCCTTAAAATCTCTGACTCTTTCTTCTGCTAGCTTTCCAATGGAAGATCAAATGACTAATTCAACCTTTTTGGATTGGGTCTCACTCCTTCTTCGTGTAGATCAGCTACTGAATTCGAAAGAACACATGTCTATGTCAAGCAAGAAACCCACCAAACCAAGAGGAAAGGCTAAGCTGACAGAAGAAGAGATGAAATACAAATATCAGAGGGTCAGGATGCCCGAATCACAGGCTGAGTGCAGTATGGATGTCAGAGACTCTGAATTGGGTCACATTGACATGGATGAGTTCTGGGTTAGGACTCAAAAAGTTACAAGGAGTCCATGGATGGACAAGTTGATAGGCAGTGCCCTGCACTTCGCCGGAGGAATCCTCGTTAGCGCTGTAAACAACGAATTCATGATGGTGATTGCGCAATGTTACAACAAAGACACAAGATGTGTCGAGAACAGTAAGGGCGAGGCAGTCATAAACCTCACTGCCCGTCACTTTGAGTTGATACTTGGCATCCCTCATCATCGGAACTACGTGGCTGTTAGCCAACGAGAATGCATCAAAGCCTGGGAAGACAACGAAGACCAATGCATGCAGTTGATGAATGAGGTCTACCTAAAAAACAAGAAGGCAGTGACCCGGTGGCCACAGACTATCCACCGAAGTGATTTCTCAGAGGAGCTCAGCGATACTATCACCTTCCTGAGCAGAGTCTTCGGGCTTTCAGATGCCCACTATTTCCATAAGTGGATGCTACGGTACCTGGAGATAATGAATAAGAATTTGCCCGATCAGCACTTTTGCTGGGGGGAAATAATAAGCAGCACCATATCTGAGCAGCTACAACAGTTCGCCACAACAGGAGTGTTCCATATGAACTCCTATGTAGTCTACGCTGCAGCATCGGCAAGGGATTATCCGGGGCTGAACCGAAGTGGAGTATGGCCTCAGGCCAAGATATTTGATTACTACCCAGAGCTGAGGCTGGAGAATAGCAT
This sequence comes from Taxus chinensis, assembly GCA_019776745.2. Classification (NCBI taxonomy): domain Eukaryota; kingdom Viridiplantae; phylum Streptophyta; class Pinopsida; order Cupressales; family Taxaceae; genus Taxus; species Taxus chinensis. The sequence goes on along the minus strand of CM034148.1, from coordinate 1,208,852 downwards.
CCAACATTTCGCAAAAGTTAACGATGCATTCTTCTATCATGTCATCTACCTATTGAGGCCAAACATGACTCATAGCCGGACGACCAAAAACATAGTGGCGGTCACAGAGAAATGGGGGGCCCTGTTCACCCAATTTCCCACGTTCACCTATCTGAGGGCTGCCAACTTTTTGGGAGAGCCAACCAGGCTACCAAGGTATGCTGGGCCTAAGCTGATTCTACTAGAACTGTCAAGGCAGCTGGTCACATACCATGAGAAGTGCCTCAAAAGAAAGAAGGGTGGAACTCCTTTCCCCCTCAAAGTGGGCCGATACACATGCTCCACCCACCATAAGGCGAAGGAAATGTTCGCAGAGCTGGAGCTACTCAATTTGAAGCATGACTTCCCAGCCAGGCCTACCTTCGACCCAAGAAGCTGCCTGCCAAAAGCGAAGCTCGATCCGATCCATGTCCCTCAAATTGAGGATATTTACATTGACGTTCTCCATGAGGCGGAACTTAGAAGAAAGGATCACTCTCGCTTAGCATTGGCGGAAATCATCCAATACGGAGTGGCCATTGTCCCCGAAGGCTTCCAGACTATGGAAGATGAAGTAGATAAGGTGTCTAATGACACAGATGGGGACAATTGGCCCTTCCCGGCCATTGACAGGAACAAGGATCCTCAAACAATTGAGGAGAGGGTCAAGGAGACTATGCGAAGAACAGAGCATTGGTGCCGCATGAATGGACTAATCTACCTCGGGGTAGATTTCACAACTTCCCCTTTGGGCAACGCACCTCCAAGGTCAAAGAAGCAGCTGAAAGGTAAAGGTGCAGAAGGTGAACCTAGCACCATTCAGGAGGAAGCCCCTGAAAGTCCTCTTCCTTCAGAGCCTGAACAAGTCATAACTCTTGATGAAGAATTGACAGAGGATAGTCCTATACGCCCATCCACCCAGGATGTCGGCGTCGCTACAACTTCAGAGGTCCCTTCTATCCCTTCTTCTTCTCTTCCTTCCCCTCCTCGAGTGACTCAAACGACCACCCCTTTGATCGTGTCCTCTGCCCCTTCTTCTACCCTTTCCCCTGCCTCTTCATCTATCTTCTCCTCCCTCACTGATTTGTCTTCCTCTATTTCTTCCCTCATCTCCGAGCTCCCTTCCCTTCCTATGTCTTCTGCAGTTGCGGTTTCCCTTCCTCCCGTGGACATTTCTTCGGCTATTCTTTCCATGCCGCCGCCGCGTGTCTCCACGTTTTTCCCCTCTTCTACCGTTGCTGCCTCCCCCTCTGTCTCTGGTCCTTCTTCTATAGGACCAGCTTGGATCTCTCAGCAGCTGAGCCAACAAAAGAGGAAAGTCCCCATCGCTCCGATGGACTTTTCGGTCATTTCGGCTAAAGGAGCAAAGAAGCACAAGCCGGTTACACGCTTCTCGAAGAGTGCTGCAGGTGAGAGAGTCATGGAAATAGCGTACCCCAACCCCCTCAAAGAGAAAGAAGATCTGTCTCCGACAGATTTCACCGTGACCCAAGTCACAATGGGGACATCCTCTGAAAGTCTCCAGGGGGAAGCTCTTTCCGCAGTTGATGCACTCTGTAAAAAGCTTCAGGAAACAAAAGAGGAGAAAAGGCTACTGAAGGAGCAGAACAAATACCTGCTTCAAGCCTTACAGAAGATGGGAAGTGCACCTCCCACAACTACCGCCGAGACTCCTGAGCTGCTCAGTCAGGAGAAGATCAATGAGTATTCAAAGATCGGCGAGCAGGGTATGGCTGTTTCTGCTTGGAGGAGCCAGATCCTCAAGGATAGTGAAAGAGTAATCGCCGAGTATATCAGTTTATACCTAAACATCGAGAAGGCGAATAAGGAACTCCAAGCATTAGCAGGTCCGATATGAGAAGAGTTAGAACATGCTAGACTCCAGCACGAGACCTTCCAACAAATGTTCGACTGTTCAGTCAAAGATCTGGTCAAGTTCGGAGTCTTCGGTCATCCAAGGGCCCTCAACAAAACTATGTCCACTCTGGACTATCAGATAGATCAGCTGGAATTTGTTTTAGAAAAGATAGACAAGGTAAAGGAAGAGGCCCTAGATGCAATGCATCAAATGGAGAAAATTGTCCTCGCCATGAATCCAGGGTTGCTCACTCCTTCCCTTACCTTGAGATCAGCTGATGACACTATCTGGATCTTCAAGGAGATAGCTTCTCAAGGGACAGGGCCAGAGGTCACATTCGACACTGAATCTATCAACAACCTACTGGCCTGTAGGGACTTCATCGGGTTCCTTATCGAGGCGGAGAAAGATTATTCCAAACTCCCGGAAAAGCTCATAGACGAGCGGGAGACTTGCGAAGCAATCAGTGAACGGAACAAGGATCCGTCACAAGATCAATTTGGGCCGATGATTAGCAAGTTTTTGGAATACCGCGCTCAGTTCCACATATCATCACCTGAGCAGCATCAGAAACAGGCAACCCCTTTCTGGCCGCAGGATGATGATGATGAGTAGCTTCTTCTTCTTCTTCTTCTTCTTCTTCTCTCTATTCTCTGACTTTCTTTTTGAAATGTCTAAAATGTGTTGATACAAATGATGACATCATCCATGTTGCATCATGGGATGATGTCATCCACCAAGTTGTCAAAGTCAACATGACTTTTAGATATTTTGTAAATATCTTTGTAAATAAGTGGTTGGCTCCATTTTGCCTTCTCTCTCCCTCATCTTCTATAAATATGAGAATACTTGTTGTATTCTTGGTGAACATTTTTTTAGATAGAAATAGAAGTGAGGAGAGAAAGACTTTGAGCTTTCTTGTAACAGAAAAGAATAGTAATACAATTATTCAGACTTTGTGCTCAATAGCTGTGTTATACATTAGATCTTTCTTACGTTAGATCTGTATGTGTTTAATCTGTTGGATTCATATCTACTTTTCCGTCATTTGTTTATCAGTATTGCTTTGTTTATTTATGCAAGTAGGTTTGGCTCTGTTTACTACCAAACTAAAAACATAAATCTTCTGACCTTTCTGCTTTGGAATTCATTTCTTTTCTCCCTTCGGATCTGTTCTTTCTCTCTCCCTCTTTCATTCCTTTCTTTTTGCAGCCTGGAACACTCTACTGGGATGAGATCCCAACCCCCGAAGGTAGAATCTGTGAGACTTGCATAGGTTCCTGCTAGTAGAAATAGCAATAAACCAGTTTCGCTTTGCTGTCTCAAAGAGGGGCTAAGCCCTGCACACTGTTGGCTCGTCTGTCCATAGATCTGTCCACGCGACAGATTTTCGGACCAACATAATATAACCATATAATATTATTATTTAATTAATAAAATTAATTAAATAATTAATCATAGAATGCATAATTAATTTATCCTAACATTCCACCCCTTAATTGTGCATTGTCTCGAGGGATGAGGAGAGGAACTCTCTGAACAACTCAAACTTGTCACGTGCAAGTGACTTTGTGAACAAATTGGATTAAGCAAAGTATTGAAATCTAAACTAATCTAACATCAGGAAAGGTATGTTTCTAGTTGGGACAGGTCACAAGGGTGTTAGGTAAGGTCACAGAGGTATCTGGTAAGGTCTGGATGGAGTTTAGGAGATGTTAGAGGTAGTTTGGTAAGGGTCAACAAAAAACATAGTGACTGATATCGGTCTGGTGACTGATGTCAGTAGAGAGGGGAGACCGACGACGGTTAAGGTGACCAACATCGATAGGGGCAATGTGATAGTAAATTATTAAAAAGAAGTTTTTAGGCTCTCTGTGATTGCACAGAGAGTGAGGGTAGTATGGTTTGGGTCGTAATATGGCTGAGAAGACTCAGGGATACTAAGAAGGAGGTTTAGAATGGTGAAAAGGCTTGGGATGGTTGAATAGTGGGTTGGTGGGAAGAAGGTGATGTACATGCAATAAAGGAAATAAACTATTGAAAGGAGCAAGAGATCTACAAAAGGAATAAGCAAAAATGATTAAAATAACCATACTTACTTGATGTCTTGTAGATCTTGGGAGTTGGGATGGTTGACGGTTGATCGAAGAAGAAGTTCCTGAGTCTAGTGTCATGGCAATATGACCTATATGCTTCCGTGAGTATTCCAACGCTCTAGAAGGAGAACCGACTGCTTGTCTTGCACTATAGTTGTGTTTGTTCATCGTCTGGATGCAGGAGGGCTGTGATTCACGCTTGAATGCAATCAGACTCCAATAACTGAATGGTCAACTCGTGTAAAGAGTTGTGAAAGTGTATATAAGGTAACCTAATGGCGGTTAGGTGACCGGTGTTGGTCGAGGGATAACTGACGTTAGTTAAGGCGAGAAAGTCTAGGTTTACCAAAAATAGACAGATTTTTACTATTTTTGGTGTGATTTTGATTGAGTCCACTTTGGGAAGAAGAGTTTTCATGAGAGAAGGCAGGAAGGTCATATAAGAAGTTCAATTAGGTTTAGGAAGAAATCTCATTTAGTTAGGTCAAGTGGTGACTCAACACTAGGAGTGATGACTCAGTACTGAGAGTGATGACTTGGTCATTGTGAGTTAAATGCCCATGGAATGGGTCCAAGGTGAGGTGTAATGATGAGGTGGAGGTGTGAGGATGAAATTAACTTAATTAAATTAATTAGTAATGTGATTTAAATGTTAATATGGGATGAAGGGGTCATGATGTGTTTAAATATATTACGTTAATTGATTGAAGGGGACCAAGGGGAGTGTACCCCAATGTTTATTTAGGGCACAAATAAAATTCACCCTCTTGGCATAGTAAATGAATTATGTAAAAATTTGGTTGTGTGACATTGGCATGATCAAATTATTTGACAAAAGAGTTAATATGGTGTTTTTGCCATTAAAACATGTAGAGATTTAACCAGAGAGAAGATGAAATTGTGGAGGGACTCGCTTATAGAAAATATGTTCAATATTGTTAGTTCGCAGTAAAATAAGCGGCATCGTTAAATATATTTGGTATGATTAGATTAGAATTTTTAATTTGGTTGTTTCTTATGACAACATTATTTGGATTTAGGGCATTTCTCATGATCACATTTTGTGGAGTTTAGGTCTCTTTAATTATAGGTTGTGAGGCCCTTTGATCGTGATGGGATTTATATTTAAGTTGCATAGATATTAATGTTTTATTTCAACTAATTATATGGACTTTGGGTATCTCATGTGTCCACACTTTGTGGATTTTAGGTGTCTCTTGTTATAAGTCACTTGATCTTGAATATATTTAGGTTCTATATTTACAAAAGGCTATCTCTTCGCACACATATGAAAGTTATGTTTTAACCATTATACAACATGTAAGGAACACATGATACAAATGTATTTATCCAAGACTAAAAATGAGTATGATCCACCATTTTAGCATGACATACCTAGGTTATAGATACAAAATTTATACTTTAATCATTATATTATAACTTGTGGAACATGTCCTAATCCCCAACTTTATTTTTGAAGTTTTGTAAGTATAATTAAATGACTTTAATTTTTGCGAACGACTTTAGGTAACTTACAATGCATTATATACTCCAAAAGTTTTATGAACTTAAATGTAAATGCGCAAAACCTAAAATAAATAGTAATATTTAAGCCTTGTCTAGTTTTGGTATCTCCTAATAATGCCGAAGGCAGCTCCAAATTGGAATGAGGTCATTGCGGTTGACACATGCCATGAAAATGGAGGGTGTTGATTCCTTTGGTAATTGATGTATGGCTTTCTTGTAGTCCTCCACATGGTGTGATGAGTAATTGTCAGTTCCAAGGTCTGAAACTTCAACTATTCTCTGAACACATGTTTTTATCGTGATGATCAATCATCATAAGGAAAATTGACGTTGTTTCACCACCTCATGGAGCATTGACGTTGTTTCACCACTTCACAAGGCATTGATGTTATTCCACCACCTCACAAATTATTGGCATTGTTTCACCAAATGCAACAAATAGGTGTTCAATTTGATCAATTCACCTTTGCTATGCATGCTACCCACATGTACCAAAAATGGAGCTTCAAAATAGGGCGTGAACATTTGTCAAAGAATTATGAAGAAGGGAATTTTGGTAGATGTTTAACCTGTAAGTGACCTAGTTGATATGTTTATAATATGTGTAAGCATGTGAATTATTTGAAAATATAACAGAAAGATCCATGGTCTCATGGACTGTAATGATTGCGAGATATGCAAAAAAATGTTTGTTGAAAAGACCTTGGAAACTTTTATGAATATGTAATCAGTAAATGTTAAGCTAGAGTCCACAACCTTTGCAAACATCCTCTTAGCTTCTATCAAAATGGGAGATTTAGAATGGGGAATTTTCCTCCTCCTCAAGGGCCGACATCTATTTGCGTTGTAAAATACATGACAACACCTAAATATGGTAGAAGTGAAGTTTTTTCTTTTTCTTTTTCAATTTTTTTGTGGTATCCCAAACTATCTTCTGAAAAGCCAAAAAATGAAAACAAAAAATCCATAAGAATTTGCTTTTAGATTATGGCCAAAGGAGATTTAATCTAATTTAAAGGTAAATAATAATGAAGGCTTAAAATCTTTAATAGTTTTGAACAACCATGATTTTTTTTCTTGATTAGTTGCTCCACACAACTTCTTGAATGTTTCTCATTGTATGCAAACCACATCACACGTGTTATGGAATTTTTCATTCAAAGGGGAAAATAAACCACATTAACATTAATGTTTGTCTTTTTCTAATGTTTTGAGTTCTTGTTTTTTAATTAATCAATCATAACTTGATTATGGGCCTCTTAGCTGATTTGAAATTCAAGGACACTTTCATCATAGTGCAAAATATGAGTGAAGATAATAGTTAATATTAAAGTTAAACATTCCCATTATGCAAAGATCAAACAAGAAATTCTCATTAAACATAATGAAATGGTTCTTGTAATTCAACTTGCATTTATATGCAATTCCATGCGAGTGGTTTATTATGCTAATAGGCACACAAGTTTGAGCTGAAGTGTGAATAGCTCATTTTTGGCTCAATGACAAAATTTTGGCCACATCTTCATCCAAATTTAGTGATGAAATTGTGAATACCACATTTATAATATAAACATCTTATTAACAAAGCTTCATGGGACAATCGGTGAAACTTAAGGCCATGATCATAGTTGGTGCTTTGATAATTTTATCAGGGAAAATTTCAGTGGTGATTTTTTCGTAAACTCATGAATATTAGGAGTTTTAGAAATTAGAAATGGAGAATTTTCAGCAATCAGCTACCACCCTGTTCGTCAAAAATTTCGGTCGACAGGTCATTTGTATGGGTCAGTTCACCTACTATTTACACTTAAAAATGAACTTATGCATGTATTTCATCAACGTTTCGAATCAAATTGTGCTCATATTCACCGAGGTATAATACTATACATGTCGCTGAGGTATAATACATATATGTCAGTCTAACTTGTTTTACAATCTGCAACTACCATCCTAGTCCGATACTTCTACCATCCAACATCTACCGTCCTGCATCTTACATCTAACCTAAATCCATCCAACCTCAATCTGTCCAACCTTTTTCGCCAGGCCTTTTCCGTCCAACAAGTGTCGTCCAATCTCTACCGTCTAACCTCAATATGTCTATCCCTTTCTGTCCGACAGGTATCATCCATCCTCTACCGTCCAATCTCAATATGTCCAACCTTTACAACCCATGTGCATCCAACTCCTATCCGTCTAACTCCCATCCGTCCAACTCCAATATATTCCATCCCTGTTCGTCCAACCCCTAGGTTGTCCTACCCCTGTTTTTCCAACCCCTAGCCTATCCTACCCCTATTCGTCCAACCCCTGGACCTTCCTACCCCCTTCCGTGCAACCCTTTAACACCTAACCCTTTAACATGAAGACTTGTAGTGTCCAACCTTGTAGTCATCTATCAACAATCAATATTTGTGACATATCCATGGATTCTAGAAAACATGGTAAGAAGGTTACTTCCAGTTCAAAAAAGAGTAACATGACATTATTTGGCTATTTTGGTCAGTCACAAAAAAACAAATTGTGTCAGGATCTGTAGAAAATATAGGTATGTACTATCTACTAATTTATAAAATTTTATTATTATATTTTCCAAATTATATGTTTCTTGTACTCGTCTTTATTAAATCGAGTCTTTACTCTTCATACTCTTGTTTATTTAGTTGTATGAATCATATAAATAATTAATACTATATTTATGTAACACTTTTATATGCAGACATTTCTCAAACACATTCAAAAACTAATATTTTTGAGATGATCCCATTGATGAAAACATGTGTTCCCTTGATGACATCAAACTAGGAGAAGACACATAAAATTCTCATCCAACACTAACCTCGAAGGAACATTATACTTCAATCTTTGTTTCCAGAAAAAGGAGACGTGATGATCAAGATATTCCTGATGAGAACATACTTATAGAAAACCTAGAGGCACAAGTTGAAGAAAGTAATAAAAAATATGTGAGAAGAAAGAGGACTAACTAGACAATAAGAAGAACTTTTAGGTTTGACTGGGCATCCAAATATATTTTTATTGAACCCGTGGAGACAAAAAATGTTAATAATTTATTCCAACTCAATGTCGATGTAAAATATGTAGTTGGAAACAAGGGAAAGATAATACAATGCAACTCAAATTAGACACCATTAAAAAACATTCTCGGAAAATATAAATTTCACAAAATCAGAAGGATGGGTGCATAGCAAGATCTCATAACTGGAAAAATGCAAGACTGTTTACATGTAAAGTACGTAGAAGAGTATGAAAAAGAAAAAGAAAATGTCTGAAACATCTAAATGAAAAAGGTGGCACAATTCCAGCAAAATTAGGCAAACCTATGCAGATTGAAATGCTTGCTAAAAGTATTCAATTTACTACAATATTCCATATATTGAAAAGGGGAAGACCCATTTCAGATTTCTCAGATAAAAAAATTGTGTATTAGGTTATTAGCTTACAGAACGTTCCACAATCACATTGGTCAAATAACAGTGGCTGGGAAATTGCAAAATATATTGCTCTGGTGCAAAAGGAGGATTTGAAAGAGGCCATTAAAAATGCAAAGTTTATTTTTCTTTCAATTGATGAGGTTACAACGGTGAAAAAAACTTCATGGGTTTGTATTCATGTTGATACGTTTGCAAATGAACTAAGAAATCCCCATCTCTTAGCTATTCATAAAATGAGTAAAAATTACAATTATGAAAACCTTTACAAATTGGTGGTGTCAAGTTTGAAGGATATAACAAGTATGGATGATTTTTCCATTGTCAAAAAGTTAGTTTGTGTTGGAACTGATGGTGTAGTTGTAATGCAGGGGGGCATAAATGGTCTTTACGTCAAACTACAAACAATAATTTCACCGTATATGATTGCAATTAATTGCATGGCTTATAGAATGATTTCGGTGTATAAAATTGTGAGAACATTCAAAAGTGTTGCTAGAGTGTAGGAGCTCATCTGTGAATTGCATGAATATTATTCAAGTAGTCCAAAAATATTTTTAGAATTTCAGAAATTTGCAATTGGATTGAAAAATGGGAAAAAAATTCTTAAATATGTAGATGCCAGATGGATTTCCATCTATGAGCATGCTTGTAGAATATTTGAAGAATATCCTTTATTGACATGTTTTATATATAAATATCGTAGGTAAGTAGATAAAGCTAAATATTTGTTGTACCGTCTAACAAATATTGAAATTTTACTAACATTATGTGGTATTTTTCCAATGTTGAATGAGCTCAATGTTTTGATGAAGCATACTCAAGAGCATTCTATCTACATTACTGACTTCATAAGACTGAGAAAACATGTATGCATGAGTCTAGATAATTTATATCGTCAGATGGAAGTTTTTGATGACCTATTTTTGAAAGCTAGAATAAATTAACAAACCTTAAGAATCCAAGTTGCTACTTAAAATTTAATATAAATGATCATTTATGTATAACAGTTCAAGGGAAAGAGATACCACTTCACACTTTTCAAAGAAGAGAAGATTTGGTTGGATCAGAATTGGAAGAAGTAAGAATGACACATAATTTATATGAAATAATATTACGTGACACACGAAATAACTTGAAAAGTATTTTTCAATATTTATTTACGGAGATCTGAAAACAATTTAAAAAATATAAATTACTTGAAGCAATGGGAGTTGTTAATCCACTATTTTGGAATACAGATGGTGGCATTACTGAAACATCCATTAGTAATTTATTTATAAAATACATGAATATTCTAATGGAACATTTATGTAAGCGTGAAGAGATAAACTGTGTTGTAGTTGTAGGTATTTTACAAAAGGAGTTATCAAGTTCTCAGTCACAACATTTTTTCCATTTCTATACTAGAGAAATTTCGTTTTCTAGATGAGCCAATAGAAAATGGTTGCATTAAAAGGATTTGGAAGAAGCTTTATTCAAGCAGTATTTTACGAGATGATTTCAGTGAGTAATTTCAACTATATGAACTATGCAAAACTATGATCTTGGGATTTGTTGAAGATGGGAGAGTATTTAGTGCATTATCTTTTGTAAAATCAAAAATTTGTAACAGATTGGATAGAAATTTAGAAAGTTGTCTGAGATTGTATGTATCTAGTTATTTTGTGGAAACGTTTCCTTATGAGAGAGCACTTGCATTATGGAATTCATTCATAGAAACAAGAGGAGTAGGTAACATTGTGAGTGATGCGGGCGATCCGAACATATTCACCGAACACGCTTCCAATTCAGTAGAATAAGAGGAAAATTATGAAGAAAGGGTTGCTCCAATGTTGTTTCAATTGCCCGAGTCCTAATTTATTTTCTACATTCTTAACACTATTGAAAAAATAATGTGATTATTTATATATTTCATATCAATTAAGTATCAATTGGTCTTACTAGACTATATGTTGTTTTACTTGTAACAAATTCATTTTTTTATATTTTGTTTTATTATTTTAATAAGGACATTGATTTATTTATATCCATCTCTGCATGATTAATATTTATCTATGCATGAAACATAATTCCTTTCTGTACTCAAACAAATACACACCAAAAATCTAAAACCATTCTTTACAAATCCAAATAGTAACATAAAAACATTCATAAGAAAGTAGTAATCCGAATAAAAGAGTGCTTATTAAATTGTTCAAAACTTTCAAAAAAAGTGTCGCAACTAAAAATAGAGTTCCAATTCATAATTAAATTTGTATACATACTAACAAGAGCCAGATTACTTTATGAAGACATGTTTTCATAAAGCATTGTTGGCCAATACAATTACAAAATTATGGGTTATAAATTTCTTCTCAAAGATTTTGGGAAAGTTCTGTCATAAAGAACACATTACAAATGAATCCTCTTCTCTACTTATGATTCTGAGTCACATTTGTCCTTACATCTACCACGTGGAATTAAAAAATTAAAAATTTGTTGGCCAACATCTTTTAATTCCTACGTCAATGTCATAATTGTGACAACACAGATGTCACATGGTGAAACTTATTTTCTTTTCAATTTTACGTTACACGGGAAACTTTAACTTCTTCTTGCATTGAAGGCAGAGTTTTCTCAGTTTGTATACTACTTTTTGCTAAAACTCATGATACCTGCAAATCCTGCACAACGTTATTGATATTTTAAGGAATATTTTTCTCCTCCCTCGCAACATCTCCTAACGAAAATATTGATGGATCCACATTTGTCTTTTCTTTCAATAAGATTTTTGGATCTAGATTATGCTCTTTGATTATCTTTCTCAATGTATTGTTTTTTATTTAATAATAATTTTTTTAATTTCAACTGTATAAGTGCATTCAAGCTTTTACGGGAATTCTTCAAATGTCATCAAATACAACTGCTTCTTTCTTTAATTTTTTTTATTTTACCTGCAAAACAAAAATGTATTCGATAACTTATAAATAATTTATTGCAATACTCATAATTTCACAAATTTTCACATGTGAAAAATGACTTACCATGAATTTTTCTTTTTCTACATTTGCAATTAAAACATTATTTTTGTCTCTACCCCATTTGTTGTAGTACGTATGGGATTCAACATTAAGATTCTCCAACATGTTTAACATAATATCTAAAAATTCATCATCATAATCATTATTATACAAAATTGTGCTAGACTAAGCTTTATTTAGCAAAATGACAAGCCTTGTTGGCTGGCTCTCTACGACATTGAACAATGTATGCCTTTGAGCATGATTATGGTAATGTGCATTTATTTCTTTGATCAAAACTTTGGCCCTGTACTCTTAAGTGTGCACTAATTCCACATTTGACATAACCACTTCTTGAATTGTGGCCCTCATACCATCTTATACCAGATTTTCAATGGAAAAATCTGTCTTTTGATCATCTGTGAGTGAAACTTTACTTAGTGTAGGAGGGCAATCTATGATTTCATGGATATTTTGTTGTGCTTGTGATTGAGTAGGTGGGGTAATTTGTATCATATCATGGGTATCAAAATAGTTACCCGTCTCGGCATCACCACTATCAAACCCCAAAAAATCATCTTTGAGTTCAATCTGATTCAAAATATGGGTACCAATTGCACTCAAGATTCCACCTAGTGAAAAACCTAGAAATCTTGAGGTTGAAGGGTAAACTATTTTTGTGGAGTTAACATGAAATGTAATATTGTTCCTTATAATTTTTCTTTTTGTTTGTACTACCCGTGGTGGCAGTACTGGAGGCCTATTTGCAATATTTTGTGGGTTTCTGTTAACTGCAAGAAGAAAATTATTACAAAAGTAAACATTATACCATTGTAAATACTATATAAAATATTTGTAAGTAAACAAGAAATTAAACATTATAAATTACCTAGCATGGTCGGAGATGTGACCATACGAATTTGTGACTGAGATTGAATTTGATCTACATAGTCAAACTCGAAAGTTTCTGCAAATAAAAAAAGTACAAATATTAAAACACTTCAACACTTACAAAATAGATTAGATATCTTGTTTGCAATTCCTACTAGTAGCTTAGTTATAAATAATAATATAAATACCTGTAGAAAATTGTGGAGGGAAAGGTGGTGGTGGAGGTATCAACCCCCTAGGTATTTTCTGTCGAGGAAATCAAATTGGGGTTGATTCCGCTGAATCCATATTAGAATCACCAGAAGCCTCTGGAGGGGCTTTAACCCAAGCAATAGCCTTCTTATGAGATATTGCAACTACAATTCTTCTCTGGAGAATATAAATTACAGTTATTATTACATTTAAAAATAATTAATTGTTATAATGTTAAAATTAATTATTATGATGTTAAAATTAATTGTTACCTATTGTTCTTCAATTGAAAGACCTATCGATAACAATTTGTCATTTATTGCAGTCGAAATTTGTCTGTTCTACATTTGGTGGAAAACTTCTTGATAGAAAGCAAGTAGATAATTGGTATAAGAAAATACAATCTTAGATTTATTAGATGCATTGTTACTGGAAATGGCATTGTTGACATCTATTTTAATTCGATTAGACAAATATGTGCACCAATCATATAGTTTCCCTTCCAGTGTCTGCAATAAATATTGAACTACCCAAAGCAGAATGTAAGCAAATCTGCCCTGCAACACAATCCTGGATTGAAAGAGTGATATCATTGCAAGAAAGAAATTATGTGTAACACCTTGTATAACAAGGCCTCTTTTGGAATGATTAATTGTAGCTGCAACAACATACAAGAAAATTTAGATGCTTGGGTTCTCAACTGATATTAATAAAGAAAATAACCAAAAAATAAAATTCAACTTACCATTAACTTGCACATTGTTATGAGATTCCAAATATTTTTTATTTGCATTAGTTAAGACCAACTTTGTAGTCACATCCATATGGTCTTGAAATGGTAAACCAATTAATAGATGGATTTTTGAGGGCTCCACACCGAATGAAAATCTACAAGCCATGAGGGGACAAAAAACTTTTTATCTACCGTGCTGTAATAATTGATCTCATAATCTAGGACGGGTGTATCTATTTCAAATTGGGGCATGTTGAAAAGCCTAGTGAATTGTGATTTGTTCATCCAGTCTTTAGGTGTATCCTTTAGTTTCATCAGTGTCATAATTTTAGGGCACATGAGATTCTTGTACTATAATTTAGAGGCACGAGTAATTGTGGAACTATTCATTGTTGAAAGCTTTGGAAATTGGTGTAAATTTGCATGAGAGGGAGGGATAAGAATGAAGCTGCACATTGGTTTTGTAAAAAATTGGAGTCACAACATTGTATATTTGTAAAATTTTATGGAAAAAGTAAAGAAATGAACCTCATATGGCTATATATATGGCACAGGTTCACGGTGAGGAAACATGGTGGAAAATGATAAGCGGAGATTTTCGAGGAAATACGTGTCTGGAGACAGGTGACCAGTTAGGAGAGACACTCGTCTATTACTGAAGAGATGACTAATTAAGAGGTGGTTGTCAAGAGATAGATTGGATTCGATAGTTGTCTCTTCTCTATGAGATGAACGTCTAAGCTATAGAGACAACCATCTAATAAAGAAGAGGCAGGCACCCAACTTAGTCTGTCCAATTGTGAAGAGACGGTCATCCGACCTCATTCGTCTGATGGAGAAGAGACGTCCATCCAACCAAACTATCTAATGGAGAAAAGACAACCATCCAATGCAGTCCATCTAATAAAGAAGAGGCATCCTTCCAACATGGGTTGTCTAATCACAAATAGATAGTCGTCCAACCTAGACCATCTGATGTAGTTCATCTAATGATAAATAGATGTTCATCTAACCTAATTCATCCAACCTAGGACATCTAATGCTAGATACATGACTATCTAACCTAGGCCATTCAACCTAGGTCGTATAATGATAGATAAACAACCATCCAACACCTGTCTAACTTAGAAAAATTGTAGTAAGCTACGGCCTGCCAAATCTCCTTTGCTGCGAATCTTTTTTTTAGATTTTTACCATTTTTTCGAAAGTCCATTTCGGAGATTTGCCACCCATTCTATAATAATTTTTTGGAGGGGGTTTCTTAAAATGAACCTTTACTTTTATGTCGAAGGTGTCTTTAAATTGGAATTTAGGTTACTATAGCTAACACATACCATGACAACAAAGGGTGCTAATTCATTTTATCGTTGATTTATGACTTTCCCGAAACCCTCCACATGGTATGATGGCATATGCTTATAACATAGAATAACATGCATTGGTTGTCCAGGTAGTGAACAAGGCATGTTGACATGGATCC
The DNA here is from genome assembly GCA_019776745.2 of Taxus chinensis. Lineage (NCBI taxonomy): Eukaryota > Viridiplantae > Streptophyta > Pinopsida > Cupressales > Taxaceae > Taxus > Taxus chinensis. The sequence goes on along the minus strand of CM034148.1, from coordinate 1,193,603 downwards.
TCACCTAGATGAGACCCCATAACATCAATATTATATTCCATTCACACTAAGATATTTCCTCTTGTCTTATCTATAGACATGTTTGTTTTTAGACTGTGTTAATATTAAAGGCCTACTATAAGTTTTTGAGGAATGAGCCAAGAATTAAATAATTTATATGGGAAACAATCCTCTCATGCAGGTTTAGAGCTTGAAAGTAAAGGCATCCCACATCCGAAAACCACACATGGATCAGGAAACCATATACCACCTAACCATATTTGAAAAGTCCATCAAAATTTGATTTGACATGTAAGATCGTTTAAAATATTTTTTGTTTGGAGTTTATATTATTTAAGACTTATTTTGTTTAAAATAAAGATTTGTCAAATGTGTATAGAGTCTCATCTTTAGATTGTTAGTTTTTTTAATATTCACTATATGATATGGTTACATATTCTATTTAAGTCATTTTGTATTCATTACAGGTTCGTAGGCATTTTCTAATAAAAATATTGTATAAAAACCTTATGTGTAGATTAAGAAAGGTTGCGTAGATTGGGCCGCATTGAACCACCAAATGGTTCTGCGTGGGCATAGGGTTTATCATATTTTGTGGCTCCTTAAAGCATATGAGATCATTTATAATGAGGCCTTGAAAAAATTTAATGGTGTTGAGACCAATTAAAAAGTAAAACCCTATGGATTTTGAAGCATGAAACCAAGGCGCGACACTTACCCAATGGAGTGGAACGTGTGAATAACTGAGGATTTTCTGAGCAATTCAACATTGTTATTGAGCTATGGACAAGGGAGGAAAATGACAACAAATATAACATTTTTTTGTTTCAAACTATACTCTAAGCCTTTGCTTTGGTGAAATTGATGCATGTATATAAGCTGACCTCTTGGAAGCATTATAATCCTGGGTATTTAGAAAATATTGCGACATTAATTATAAAAAGGGGGAATTGCTCCTTTATTTATTTAACATCCTCTGTTTAGTATTCAAAATACAAGGTGATATAGGAAGATTTACGATTTTGGTCGGTGTAATAGTGCCAAAGACATTTACAAATTAAAATTATGGTGGCTAAATGTGACACATATCAGGTAGTTGGATAGGCGATTGAGCATAGGCGGTTATTGATGCCCAATATGATCTCAATTGTCCATGTTGTAAATATGAACAACACATCTGCCAACATATTTTAACCTACAACATCCACATTCAAATGTTCCACATTATCCCATTAGCCATTGACATCCCCTCGACACGTCCTTACCATATTTTTTTCACCATAAAATTATACTTGGAGCACAAACATAATCACCTGATAGACACATGGATTTGTGCTCTAGATACCCTAATTGCTTGCCTCACTTCAAATGACATGATTCATGTTTGATTTTTACTTTTTATTCTTTCACAACAAATTTTACACTTCCTTGTTCCTCACACTGGGATTGACTCAGAACTTTAGTTTTGTCTCTAAATGTACCTCACCCTAAGCCTTGCAAGCTCTTAAACTTAGTTTTTCTACCTCTTCTCTGCTTCCTCACAGGCTTCATTTGGGTTTGCAACTTTTCTCAAAAACTAGCTCATGTTGAATTGGAGGATGGTTTTTGACAACACATTTTGATTTGGATCAAACCAAAACTTGTTTGGCATATATTTTGCAATTCTTCAACTTTTTCACCATTCAGCTCACTTTAATGCTTCTACAATGTTTATATTTCCAACACACATCTTGAGATTATCTCTTTGCTTAAACCACTTTTGTTATTAATTCTTTCTTTATTTTGTTGGTTGTTTGTATGCCTTACCACTACTGTTCAAGTTAATCGCTATGATTTTCTCAACATCTTTGGGAAAGTTGAATAACGTACATATGAAAGGGTATTCTCTTTGTTATTAATCTCGTTTCCATCATTTTTGGGTACAATAGTAGTGGGGTGAGTGGATATACCTCTGATGGATACCTTGCATGTTATTATGTGGATACATGGATACCTTAGGGGTAAGTGGATTGTTTTTGGAGGATTAGACTTGGTGATCTTTTAATGGATTTACTTTGTCTAGATCAAGTAGAATTGGCTTGACAAGTTTTCTTCGGAAGCAGGAAATTGTTTGTTTTATAAATGCTTTTTTAATATACTATGTTTTTTTGGAAGTGTTTTATATTTTCATTACATTTGCATAATTTTTTGGTTATATTAGTTCAATTTCTATGTTATTAAAACACATAATTTTTTGTAATTACAGTAACCCCAAAAAGTATGACCACGTATGGCCAACCAAAATGGAAATTTTAAAAGGGAAATAAATATTTTGAACTACATATAATTAAATTTATTTGCTTATAGAATTTAAAGATTGATTTTTAATTGTTAAGTGTACGTATGTTTGGACAACCTTACAAATCATGTTTATGTGTTTACATAATAGTAGATTTTTTTTTATGAAAAATATCTTATATTATATTAATGGAATAAGATACAAGGTAGATTTCAACAAAAAAGTGGGTAGTATGAGAGCACGCCCCAAAACCATGAACAAACTAGGCCGAGCCTAGAAAACCAAAATTCAAACTAGGCTGAGCCTAGGAGAATACAAAAAAACATTGATCCTGAAAAAAAACAAAGGAAAAATCAGGCAACTGTAGCAAACATGCCCAAGGTGAGTGGATTTTGATCATCCGACCACCCTAAACTAGGTAGATCCATTCCCATGTCTGGAATCTCCTAGCCATCAGCAGGTTCTTCCTTAAGGTCTGCTTCCTCGCACGTAGGAATGACGAGGTTGAGTCGGGGGAGTTTGTTAGAAGATGGCAGGGGTGGCGGTAGTTGTTATGTGGCCTAGTGTGAAGTGGTGGAGGGAGAGCCCCAACCCTGCTGGTGTGCCAAAAAATGTGGCAGAGAACCCCACCCAAGTTTCTGAGGTGGTGAGCCCTAACCCTGCTAGTGAGCCGAAGAATGCGGCGGTGAGCCTTGACCACGATGACACCTAAGTGAGTGACTATGCTGGTGGCTCGATCTTGGAGAACAGTGGGTGTGACTGAATGCACAATGCTAGGATCTACTGCATTGACCTCCATGAGTGGAAGGTGAGGAGTGCCTGGTGGGAGAAGGAGGCACCCAGACAACATTGCACGGGGCTTCCCCTAGTGTCACAATAGAGTTTGGAGGTGGTCCACCTCCAGTGACACTTTATTCACTTGAACTTGAATCTATAGAAGTACATTGGATATCACCATAAATTTATTATAAATCAAGAAAGACTGATCAAAAAAAGCATTTCTTTCTTTCCATATCCAAAATAAAATCTCTCCTCTAAAAACATGCCAAATCTGGGTGAACAAAGGTAGAAGTTTGGGATTATCTCCCAAGATGATATGTTGCTAAGTGAAACATTGGGGTTGTGTTGGGTTTTAAAATGGTACTTTAACAAAACCACAGTCAGGGGACATCAAGTCCCACCTCTTTATGGGAGAGGTTCCCTTATTGAAAGTAAGCAACAAAGCTTATATACAAATGTACAACTTTCATCTTAAGGCTGAACCTCTGACATCTTGAAATTCTTTTATACCAAAATAGATTATCAATACAAACGAATGGAAGAACTGAAGAAAGGAAAGAGCAAAATATAACATTACTTTTGAGAAATATAGATAGTAGAGTAACCCTATACGGACTGAGCAAGAGTGACACAGAATAGAATCATTCACATTCACAACATAAGATATCATTCCATAGACACAAAGTTCTAAAAATCATATCAATAAGAACACAAAGTTTCTTATCACAAAAGATAAATGATCCACAAATTTCAGGTAAGCAAGAAGGGACAATGAAGGAAGATGGAGGAAAGGGGAAAATCCTTTTGTATTGATTTACTTTCAATTATAATTACACTTCAAAAGTATCAGAGTCCAACATTTGTGATGAGGCACGTGGAGGCTTCCTCCGACCATCTTATACTTAGTCAATTAAATGGCTGACTTTGTCCCTTTTCCAGACCTTGGACTTGGAATGTGAGCTCACATGATTAAACCGTCCCTTCCAATTTTATTCTGTGTGGGGTCGTGTTTGATCAATTTTTCCAGGGGAAAAATTGGGATAACATGCACCAACTCAAAATTTTTGAAACTTGACTTGAAAATTGAGGGGAATTTTGAGGGTGACAACAACTGGCTCTTTCTGGGGATGACTTGGCTGGGATAGAGGAACGAGGTAAGATCAAGAACCATAGAAAAACTCTGGGAAAGTAGACCAGTGCCTTATCCATTTGGCAAATAGAGTCAAAGGCAAAACCAATACAGAAGACAACACACACGCAACGGGAAAAGAAACAAACCAGAAAGGAAAGACCAAAAACAAAACACTATACATAATATATAGAAGGAATGCCTTATTATCTAGGAATTTAACAACTTAAAATAGTGCCCACTATAAGGAAGTGGGAGGGGAGATCCATCCATATAATCCAAATAGAAAGAGTTTTCTCCAACAAAGTGCCTGATTTTGAAATGACCAAGCCAAAGAGAATTAAACTTACCATGGCTTCCTCGAGGTTCCTGTCTTTTGTCCCACAACAAAATAATGTCACCCACTTGAAAATATCTGGGTCTAACTTTATTTTCAAAAAAATCTTTCACCTTTAGTTGATGAGCTGAGATTCTATCAAAAAATTGCAACTTGTCTTCATCTAGCTTCTGGAGATACATGATCCTCTTATCCAAGGAACTGGTGAAACTTGTATCTTCAATAGCCTTAATTAAGTGTAAGGCTGGCAATTCCACTGTTATTGGCAGCTGAGCTTCAACACCATACACCACTTGGAATGGAGACATCTCAATTGCTCTTTTGGGTGTAATCATATCTACCCAGAGAGCATCATAGAGCTTCTTGTGCCAATTCCTCTGAGAGTCATTGACAAGCTTCCGAACAATGGTTACCAGATTCTTATTTGTTGATTCTGCTTGTCCATTCCCTTGAGGATAATAATATGAATAATGAGCAAGGGAAATTCCATAGCCATAACATAAATCCATCATCTTAGAAGAAGAAAAATTGGAAGCATTAGCAGTCACAATCTTGTTTGGTACCCCAAACCTTATCAAGATGTTATCTTTGATGAAATTACACAACACCTCAGAAGTAGTGCTTTTGACTGGAACAGCCTCTACCCACTTTGTGAAGTAATCTTTAGCAGTTAGCACGTGAGTATGTCCAGCACTGGAAGGTGGGTTAAGAGTTCCAATGAAATCTAATTCCCACTGTTTAAAAGGCTCATCAATCACTACTGGTTTGAGTGGTAAAGCAGCCAACTTAGGTCTCCCAATAGAAGTCTAACAGGCTTCACACTTACCTACCCATTTTGATGTATCTTTGAACAATGTAGGCCAATAGTACCCTGCACAAAGGATCTTATGGGCAGTGACATCAGAAGAGAAATTACCTCTACAAGCCTGATCATGAAAAGATGAAAATAACTTCTTTTATTGCTCTTTGTCCACACATTTAAGGAATCTTCCATCTATGCCTCACTTGAATAAAACATTTTCCCATAATACATACTATGCAGACCTTAGCTTAATAGCTCTCTTTTCCTTGGCACTCAAGTGGGATGGACAATCTCCATAAGTAAGAAAATGCACAATACTAGCATATCATTCATTTGTTGAACTGAGGAAGAGGACAATAGGAACATCAATTGCTTCTTTGGACAATTCTACATCAGCTCCTTCAGCAATAAGCTCACATAAGCCTTTACCCCAGACTAGCTTAGTTGGCTTGATATCAAGGTCATACTCTTGGACTTTTGCTACCCAATTGCCTCTCTTAGTTCAAAACTCCTGTTCTGTAAGAATAGACTTGATGGTTGTATCAGGTACCAGCACAATAGAGTGAGAAATAAGAATATAAAAATGAAACTGCTTGACATCTTTGACCACTGCAAAAGCATGTTTCTCCATCATAGTATATTTTAAGTCATGAGCTTTCAGAACATAGCTCATAAAGGCAATTGGAATTTCATGATCCTCAAAATTTTTTTGAGTTAGCACAGCAGCCAAGGCACTCTCTGTAGCATAACAATAGATAATAAAATCTTTGCTGAAATCAGGACATGCTAAGATGGGGGTTCTAACAATGGCTTTCTTGATATCTTCAAATGCTTCTTTACCTTCAGAATTCCAACCAAATTTTTTCTTTCCTTTCATCGTGTGAGCGACACTCATAGTCATTTATGCAAAATCTAGAATAAATCTCCTTAGGAAATTTATCTTGCCAAAGAAAGAGTGAACACCCTTTTTGCTTGTGGGAAGAGGAATTTGCTGGATTGCTTAAAATCTTTCTAGATATATCTTGATCCCTTATTTGGAAAAAATATGCCCCAACAACTTACCCTCAGTAACACAAAATACAAACTTCTTAGGATTGAGGGAAACTCCATGCTCTCTACATTTTTGAAGAACTGTTTCCAGATGCTGAAGATGATCTGCCCTTGTTTTGGAAAAAAATAGTTAGATCATCAAGGTACACAACAATACACTTTCCCTTTAGATTGCCAAAATCTAAATCCATAGCCCTTTGGAAAGTGGCACCAACATTTATAAGACCAAATGGCATTCTCTTGTAGGCAAAGGTGCCCCAAGGGGTAGTAAAAGTAGTCTTGTGCTGATCTGGGGTACTGACTTCCACTTGATTGTATCCATAGAATCCATCTAGCATAAACAACATCTCAGAGCCTGAGACAACTTAAAAAACTTGGTCCATCATGGGGAGTGGATAGTTGTCTTTTAGAGAGGCCTGATTCAAATTCCTGAAATCTACACAGATGCCAATCTCGCCATTCTTCTTTCTGATAGGCACAATGTTGGCAATCTATTTTGAATGAGGTATAGGGAAAATAATATTGGATTTTAGTAACTTCTAGATCTCTTGAAAAATAGTATCAACAACCTTAGGATTATATTGCCTTTACTTCTTCTTGAAAGGTTTGATCCCAGGTTTCAGAGGGATATAGTGTTGCATCTCCTTAGGTTGAAAAGTCTTAAGATCTTCATATGAATAGGCAAGAGCATCAACATACTTTTAAAATAGGTTTACTACTTTCTTTTTCTCTTCTCGAGTGTAGTATTTTCCAATATTCACCACCCTGGGTTCATCATTGCTTCCAATATTAACCTTCTCATACTCAGCAGATTGTTGAGTCCCTTGAGAAGCTTCAGATTTGATGAACCTATCATGTTTGTCAAACAAATATTCTAGACTCACTAGTATTTTGGGAATCTTGTTACCCTTCAACTTAATATAGCCATCCTGATCCATCTCTTCCTTGATATCTTCGTCATTAGAGGTCACATATTCTCTAGGCAGAGTTTCACTTCCTTCAAAATATAACTGATTGAAGTTATCTTTAAGCTCCAAGAAAGAGAGAAAGTGTTGATCATCATTGAAAACTTTCCAATTGCTTGCATTATCCAGCACACTAGGCCTATGAATCATTTCAATGGTAAATTTCTCTTGAGAGAAATCTGGATGAGGAATCAACAAAGATCCTGAGGTAGCTAGAGAATCAGCTCTAGTATTCTTTTTTCTTGGCACAACTTTAATTGAGAAATCAACAAGGAATTCAATGGAATCCCAAACAAATTTCTATAATGTTTCAATCTCCTATTCTTGACTTAGTAAAGATCCCTTACCTATTTCACAATCAAATTTACATCACCACGAGCAAAAAGATTCTTTGCTCCTATTTGATTTGCCATGCTCAACTCAAGGATAAGAGCCTCATACTCAGCTATATTATTTTTATTTTCAAACTGAAGCTTGAAAGAAAATGGATGAATCTTCCCTTTTGGAGAGATTAACACCACACCAGCTCCAGAACCAACTGAAGAGCAACTTCCATCAAACTCCAAAGTCCAAATTCCATTGGGATCATAAATTTCTCCCTTAGGAAGACTTGCCTCATCCTCTGACATGATCATATAGTTGCCATGCCCTATATCTTCATAGAGTATTTGAGCTTTTGGATCATCAGTCTTTTGCACAATATACTCAGTTTGATTTTTTGGTAACAACTTTTTTATTTTTCCATTGACTAGGATCAAAGCATGTGACCAGTCCATCTGAATTTCACCTCCTACCTCTTTACAGAAATTCCTACTCAACAACATACCATATGAGGGAGGTATATCAACAACCAAAATAGTGGCTGTAATCCTTTTCTTTGGAAAAGCAGCGAAGGATACTTGTGCATCTTTAACCCTTCCAACCAAAGGCACTTCTCTACTCTCCATGGAATAGCAGGAACCAAAGGTATGTGTTAGAGTCATGCCTAAAGCATGAGCTACTTTTACAGGCATTACATTTTCTGATGCTCCTGAGTCTATAACACAATTACTAAGTTTATGGCTAGCTATGAGGAGAGTCACATAGAATGGTTTAATTTTCTCATTAGGGGAAGTGACTGCAGCCACAAGACTTAGTTGAGGTGAGGAAGAGGGAGTGGGAAAAATACCTTCAAAATTATAGGATGAAGCTTTGGATTTGGATTTGACAAAGTTTACCATTTTAGCAAAAGCTTTTGGATGGGTCTGGTAAAACTCTACCTCCCTTTTTGAGGTGATCAATGATATCAAAAGACCCATAGGTGGATGGGGCATCACTGCTAGGAACAAGATAAACTTTTGATTTATCAACTTTAGGAATTGAAGGACAAGAGGTTTTGGAAACATAGGTAGAAGGAGGAGGATTAACATTACTCACCTTTTGCGTGGAGGTAGTGGTAATAGGAGCTCCTCTTCTTGCAACCAGTAGAATAGCTATAGGAAAATCCTTGGATTTCTTAGTAGGATGCATCACTTTTTCTTTTCTGTTCATTTGCTCCATAGTCATAACAACATATGACTCACTATTCATCTCTGCCACTCTTTCATCATATTCATCTTCATCATCCATACCCTTAGTGATAAGGAAATTAACTTGAGATTCACCAAGCTCTTCCAGTTCTTCATCAACCTCTTCTTCTAGTTCTTCATAGAGTTCATTAAACTCCTCATCATCAGGTTCTTGAACTTCAGAAGTTATATTGACTGGAACCTTGATAGGTGGGCCTTCAATAGCCAATTTATTCTGAGAAGGAGGTAACCAGTTCCTGGGCTGAAAATTCTTCCTTGGAATATCTTGGTAAGGAGTATGCCGAGCCAATTGATTTTTGATGGCAATGAGATCATTTTCCAACTTCTACAATAATTGATCTAAATTGGCTCTAGGAGAGAAAGATGATGATGCTTTAGACTTGGAGGGTTCTCTTTTCAATTTACCAGACATGATAAAATCATCCTCAACACTGATAGCCAAACATTGATCAACATCCAGAGTTGCAAGGCTAGCTCTCCTTAGTGCATAGCTTACTTTAGGTAATTGAGCATTGAGGACGAAACATTTTTGGATTTTATCTATAGGAGAAGTGTTCTGTGAAATTTTACGGATGAGCTTATTGAATTTGGCCATAAATTCTCTCATAGGCTCACATGGTTCCTTATTTATATGAGAAATTTAATCCAAGAGAGAATGCACATCTTTAGCAGGTTTGAAACGTTGCTCAAATTGAGTTGTCAAGGTGGTACAATCAGTAATTGACCCAACATGAAGATGATAGAACCAATCAACAACATTATCCTGTAATGTTTCTACAAAGAGCTTGACAAAAACGTCTTCATGCTCGATCCCAAGAATCCCACATGCAATGTACAAGGCTGCAAGGTGTTCATTTGGGTGTCCCTTCCCATCACCTCAGAATTTAGGAAAACCTTTCCTACTACTCTTGGGTAACTCATACAATGATTAAGGAAGAGTAAGAGGCCCAATCCTTTGTCCCCAAGGCAGAGGTACTGCAATCTATGGGAAGATTGTCTGAAGGGGAACTGAAACACCAACAAGTTGCAGAGCAAGAAGATTAGGGCTAAGTCGTTATGGAGGAATGCTATTCTTGGAATTTCTGTCTTTAATAGGAGGTGTGCTTGTAGAATGAGTTCCTCTGTTCCTTTTTGGAAGAAGAGAGAAGTTTTGTTGCTCCAGAAGTTGAAAATGAGAATCTTCAACCCCGAGAGATTTCTTCCCACATGTATATCGTAGAGTCATCAGAACGAAAAAAATTATCTTGAAGTTATTTTAGAAAGGGATATGTTGAAACCAAATCCCCAGCAGAGTCGTAAAAAACTTTTGGGTTTTAAAATGGTACTTTAACAAAACCATAGTCAAGAGATAACAAGTCCCTCCTCTTTACGGGAGAGGTTCCCTTATTGAAAGCAAGCAACAAATCTTATATACAAATGTAAAACTTTCATCTTAAGGTTGGACCTTTGACATCTTGAAATGCTTTTATACCAAAATAGATTATCAATACAAACGAATGGAAGAACTGAAGAGAGGAAAGAGCAAAATATAACAGTACTTTTAGGAAATATAGATAGTAGAGTATAACCCTATATGCACTGAGCAAGACTGATACAAAATGAAATCATTCACATTCACAAGATAAGATATCATTCCATAAACAAAAAGTTATAGAAATCTTATCAATAAGAACACAAAGTTTAATATCAATGAAGATAAATGATCAATGAATTTCAGGTAAGCAAGAAGGGACAATGAAGGAAGATGGAGAAAAGGGGAAAATCCTTCTATATTGATTTACTTTCGATTATAATTACACTTCAAAAGTATCAGAGTCAAACATTTGCAATGAGCCAAGCTCTTACATTTATAGATGAAGCGAAGAGAGGAGAAGAAGAGGAGAGAAATCTGATTTGGAATCTCAACCTCCAACCATCAATGCCCCTGTAAATCCACCTACAATTTGTCAAATTTGGGTCTGCATGTCTTTAGCATGCTGAAGAAGGAAGGATGGAAGATCAGATCAAATTTGATCTAGTTGAAGCAGTCTGATCACATGTTAATGGCATGAAAGATGTTTTCTAGATTTTCACCCAAATCAAGATATCCAGTCGGTTCTCCATGTTTGTTTGGCATGTTGGAGAAGGAAGGATGGAAGATCAGATCAAATCTGATCTGTTTGAAGCAATCAAATCACATATTAATGGTGTGAAAGGATTTTTCCAGATTTCCACCCATCAAATCCTATTGAAAATAATATTTTATGCTTCTATGGGGTAGAGGATGCTGATATCTTTCCAACGGTACCAAATTTGTTAAATTTTGAGCATTGGATCGAAAGTTATGCCCATTTGAATATTTGAATCGAATCCATACAAAAATGGCGAAAAAAACATTTTTTTGCAAAACGGATATGCGGGCCCGAAATTGCAACTTGTGCCTTTTGCACAAAAATTATAAAAGTGCAAAAGTTCCCTGCAGCCCTGTAAGCCCGCAACTTCAAATTTTGCATTTGGCGAACAAACCTCCTCGGGCTTGCGGGCCCGCACTTGCAAACTACGTTTTTTGAGAAAGTTTCAAAAAATCTAAAGTGCCCCACGGGCTTGCGGGCCTGACACATGGCTTCTCTGGGCATCGCCGGAGGTGCGGCTTACTTTTATATTTTTACACTTTTCAAAAGAAAAGCTAAAATTCCAAAGTTCCTTTGACGACCTGCCTTCTCACTTGTAATTTAGGCCTAACATGTGGCTTCCCTGGGCATCAGCGGAGGTGTGTCTTAATTTTATACCTTTACAGTTTTCAAAACAAAATCTAAAATTCCAAAGTTCCTTTGACGAACCACCTTCCCGCTTTGACCTGAAACATGGCCACGTGTCCCTTTGCGGGCCTGTTCTGTATTTTTTGTGTTTTGACTAAGTCCCTCTGTTTGGTGAAGGCTTTATGTCTGACCCGAGACACGTGGAGGCTTCCTGCTCATTTGTAGACTCTGTTTGGACCTAACCTTCGGAGGTGCACTAATTGGACACATGGAGTGTTGGCGCGCATTTGGGACCTACTTTTGTTTTCGCTCCCTGAAAGAGTGCTGAAGGGACACGTGGGGCTTTCTACTGGTTCTCTTTTCCTTAGCCAATTTAACAGTTGGTTCTATCCCTTTTAACTTCGTTTGGGCCCTAGACACGTGGAGATCTGGTGCTTTTTTGGGGAACTACTTTTGGCTTTGACCCTTGAAGGTGTGCCGATGAGACACGTGGTGCCATCAGCCGGCCTTAGACTTTTCAACGACCGATTTAACCTTTTTTTGAGGCTCTGACCACGTGGAGGGCTGGTGCTCATTTGGGGTCTGTCTCTTGGGTCTCACTTCTGAATTTACGCCGATGAGGCACGTGGAGGCTTCCGCCGACCCTCTTATACTTAGTCAATTAAACGACTGGCTCTGTCCCTTTTCCAGATTTTGGACTTGGAATGTGGGCTCGCATGACTGAACCACCCCTTCTGATTTTCTTCTGTGTGGGGCTATGTTTGATCAATTTTACAAGGGGGGAAAAATTGGGATAACAGGCACCAACTCAAAATTTTCAAAACTTGACTTGAAAAATGAGGGGAATTTTGAGGGTGACAACAGGTTGTGAGGGAAAGAAAAAATTATGGATCTAGGTCCAAGAAATTTTATCTTTGGGAAAAAACCAAAAGACATGCATAATTGTTTCTAGATGCCCACAGAAGGGGCATTTGGGAGTTAGAATCCCAATTTGAACAGGACGGGCCTTGATAGGAAGGCCTTGGTGAAGAATACATCGAAGAAAATGAGCAATTTTGGGCTCCACACATATATTCCAAACAGTCTCAAACCACCTGCCCTAGGTAGATAGGGTGGCATGAATTCCCCAATGAGTATTAAGTTTGTCCACCATGGGCAAATGGGGTGAGATCCAACGATATCCTTTGCTGGCTTTATAGTTACAAAAAGGAGTATCAACATACCACTTCTTGTATGTCCACCAAGGGTGAGAGGAGTGCACAACAAGCTTATGTAGCATGTGATCAAGAACCAAATTGATCACAATATTGTAAGTATCTCAATCTTGGTTGGAGAGCCGAAACAGAGCTTTAAAATCCATCCAAGAAAATTATGATTGCTTGTTCTTACAGAAAAATCCTCGATGGTATGAATTCCATGCTTGAAGAATTTGAGCAATGAGATTCCCGGGACCTCTGCTAAGCATTGATCTTGGGATTGAAAAATCGGTGACCACCAAAGAGATTGTTGGTTATGAGATAACCCATTGCAAAAGCCATCCCCTTTCCATAAAAGCTAGGGTCTGACACATTCCCATGCTTTCCAGATACTTTTAAGCATAAAGGTGCCTGTACGTACCCGAAATTGTAAGGTACTACATCGCCGGAACGATGTTACACATGCCACAATGATGATACAAGTCTCCTTGTAAGGTGTTCAGAATCCGGAAAGGCTCGCCAAGTATACGCTTGTATCCCACATGCCCCACTTAGCCTCCACGTGCTTTATTTCACCCTTTCCCCCCTGTTTTCTTACATTTTTAGCTTCAGTGATGGAACCACCGCCCTGCCTGGGCGGCGGTCCCGTGACTGATGCCCAGGATAGAGCGGCGGTCCCGTAACCGCCGCCATGCACAAGGCGGCGGTTTTGTTCGCATTTTCCAGATTCTTCTGACTATCGTGTCAAACCTAAATCTTCAAATTTACATGCTTTCTTCAACCACTTTGGCTTGCATTAATGTTTTTGGTTCCCTGGTAATAGTGTTTTTCCTTTGTTTATAGTAAAAGAGTTCAAATGGGAGTTACCCTTTCGTAAATGCATTGGTTATAAATAGCCAACTTGTTTTCAAGCAAATGACCCCTCCTCTCCTCAATTTTCTTATTCAGTCTTTCAATTTCTTGCTTAGAAATCTGTTAGTTTCATGTTTTGCTTCCATTGTTGGTATTTTAGAGGTCATATGATCTTCTTGTTTCAGTGTTGTTCCATTGTTGCTGCATACAATTGGTTTAACATAGAATAGCTTCATTTCTAGAATAGAATCCATTAGAGTTGCAGGTTTTGTTTTGTCACAAGGATAGTTTCTGAAACTCTCGGTACACTTGTGTTGTATTCCCATGAGAAATCCCACTAGGAATTACATAGTCAAGCTCTGTTCACTTGCGCTATCCCTCTCCTACTTGAATTGTATTCGGGCTATATCCAAAGCTGCCATTGTTCGAATGCCATATTTTGTTGATACTATCATATACATGCTTTTCTGGATTCACAAGGATACAAAGGAATGAGGAGATCACACTGAGGGGATGAAATCACACAACTCAATTTACCACTGTTCTGTAAATGCCAGGTTTGAGCTATTAAAGTTCTAGTTACGACATATCAAATAGAGTAGTGAATTATTTTATTTTAGTCAAAAGTTTTGCTCTCGATATCGCCAGGGAAGCTATGGGGATTGATAGTTTCTGAGAAACTGTGATTCATTCCTCACTTCTGAGGTAGGATCGAGAGTATTTTTAATTAAAAATACATAGTTGCTTAGATATTTAGAATAAAATCACAAGTGGTTGTTTTTATTCTGTTACTAGATTAGTTGTCCATTTTATAAATATACTAGAGTAGCTGTTCTTTAATTCCATTGAAATACGTCATTGAAAATACAAAAATAGAAGAATGCTTGCATAGTGTAAATACCTCTTTCGTGATCAGTCTATTAGTGTTAGTTAAAATTTGAATCATTTCGTATGACAATCACAAGACCTAGAGAGCCTTGAGAATATATATTTGAACCCATAGTGCCTCAGAAAAATCTACCCACCACATTAGCTGATATAGACCAAGACCTTAGGATACAGGTCTTTCGAGAAACATCAAACTTACAAGCAATTAGTGAGCAACTAAGAGGATTAAACATCAAAGACGACAAAGCTTACACATTTTGGTCAAACCATCCAAACTATAGGTTGCCTTGATAAAACATTTGAATGACTGTGCAAGGATTCGAAAGAGAGCAAACATTTGGTTGCGATCCTTTGGTTCCACAACCTGACGCGGGAGACCTCCTTGTTTCTATAGATACTAGCTTACGCATTCAAGTTGCTAGAACATCTGTTAGGTACTCCGAGAAAATCATACAACTTCAAATTCTAAACATAGAGGCTGAAAAGGCAATAGATTATTGGATAGTTGGGAGAAGGGATTGATTCTTCACATGACCATAATAGGTCCACAACAACCAAAAACTCACGGTCGTGATCCCAAAGTCCCATAACCCAACGGGCTAAAAAATCAGTTAAGTATAGATATTGGCTTACGAATGCTAGTATTTAGATCCTCACCACTCCCACCAGATATTATAGTGCAGTTCTCCGTATTAAACATAGAAGCCAATCAATCTAACATTTTCTGGGCTAGACCAGAAAATCACCCATAGTTAACTACATACCCACTAAATCGCCCATCACCATTTTATGACCTTGTCTGGAGATATATACGAAGCTCCCACAGGTCACTTCCCACGTATCCAACAGCCAAGAAATAGAATCTCGACAGAGCTCGACATTGATTGAAGCCTCCGAACAACCATTGTATCCAAGCAAATCATTACACAAATTCAAGTTAGGAGGGCCTTCTTTGCCTTAGATTCGTAGATTCCATTATTACGTATTGAGGATTTAAGATTACTCGATTAGCTTGTCTGTACCCATTCGCATCCCACAATCCACCAGCTGTCTCGACACGACCTCAGGAGGTCGGGTATGAGGAAGAGATACTTGTAGATTCCCATGCTTGCATGTCACTTTTCCATCGTATAGTGCCCATGATTTTGACAAGGATAGGAGTGCTGAGAAAATTGACAAACCCTAAGCCTTTCCATGTAGGGCGGCCATAAAGAGAGCCTTCTATAATGCCATGCCGTATGATAAATTTTCAATATTTTTGGCCAGTGATGCTTTTGTTAATCCACTTGACATAGAGAGCTTTCCCTTAGCACTGAATGTGAATAAGCCTGAGGCCTCCAGAATTGTGAGGCAAACAACTTATATCCCAAGCTATACGATGAAATCCTTTGCCAGTAGAACCATTAGCCCATACGAAAGCTTTGAGAAGATTTTCCAGCTTTTGAATGGAGGCCTTGGAAGGCACCCAACAAAATGAGTAGTAGACATGGGTGGAAGCCAAAACTTTAGAGTGAATTTGGAATTTGCCAACCAAATAAGGAATTTTCTAGCCAAATAAAAAGGCCTAGTAAGACACTATTCCAATTTTTTTTTCCACCCGTTGAATGACATAATGCTATAGATCAGCAGGGGAGGCTTGAAAAGCAAAAGGAATACCAAGAAATTTGAAAATCTCACCATACTACAAAATTTTCAAATCAAATGTGGTAAGCCAATCCGGCGTAGGTAGGAGAGATTATCTGTAACATCGAGTTTTTCATCATTGAATGGATGAGCCAGAAGCTAGGCAGAAAGTATCCAAACATTGTGAATGTTGCTCATATCCTTGATAAGCGTAAGGAATGAATTGTCCACAAAAATGCCCATTGAGTACTTGAGAATTGGGCTCATCAGGCAGCAAGATTCCAAAAACAAGACCTTGTGCTTTGGCATGGGATAAGAGATAACCAAAGCCTTTGGCCACCAACACATAAAGTGCAGGGACAAGAGGATAACCCTGTCTGATAGACCGGAATATCCCAAAGGGATCCAACCTAAAGGCCATTGATAAAAATTTGAGCAGATGCATTTGTAAAGAGCATAGTGACAGATTGAATAAAAATGGGGCCAAAGCCAAGGGTCTGAAGCATGGAAAGGATGCAAGGTCATTCCATCCAATCATAAGCTTTCTCAAAGTCAATCTTGATAAACATGGTGGCTTGGTGAGATCTTTGGGCCCATTCCATTCCTTCCCAAACTGTGATGATATTATCTAGGATGAAGTGCCCCTGTATGAAGCATGTTTTCTCTGGCTGAATAATAACAGGAAAAAGATTATGTAATCGCAGAGGTAACATTTTGGCAATGATTTTGTAGGAGACATTCAACAACGTAATTGGCTACCAACAAGTGATTTTCTCAGGATCTCCTTTCTCAGGGATAAATTTAATGTTCCCCTTGTCAATGCATGACCCTAAGGAGTGGTTTTGAAACCCTTCAAGATAGACCTAAAAAATATCTTGCCTGACGGAATCTCAAGGAGTTTTATATAATTCATGGGGGAATACATCATAACCTGGTGCTTTATCATTGGAGATTTGTATAGTGGCTTCATGGAGGTCTTCAATAGTGAGCATTATTTCATAGATCACCTTTTGAGCCTTTGAAATCTTGTGAGGAAAAAACCCCAAACATTGTTCAAGGGAAGCCCGATGAGGTTCGGAGGGTGGCTAAGCTTGGAATACGAGCTTTTAATGTCGCACAAATGCTTGTAACATAAGTTGTGGGTTAGTAATTCGAGATTCATTATCCATGATAGCTCGGATCTATTGAGAAGGATTTCTAGCTCAAAGAGAAAGAAAAAATTCTTTCGAGACCTGATCTCCAATCTTGAGCCAATGCATTCTAGCCCAGATCTAAGCACCTCTGGCATTATAGTCGTCCACAATTTGGATTTGATGCTAGAGTGTTGCAACTTGCAGTTGCAGATCGACAGAGAAGGGATCTCCTTGAAGTGCCATTATTACCTGACTGAGAGCTAAGGTGTTAGTGGTGTATGAGTGGCGCCAAATTTTTACTAGCTGGTGGCCGTAGATTCTAAGAAATATGGTATTTCAAGTTAGTGCATCTTCCCACCAAAGTAACCAATTGGTTTGCATAGGTGGATGAAATCACTGATAGTGACTGGGTCATGGAATTAAATTCCAAATCCACTTGATATGATTGACAGTGGGCCCATGTTGCATCAAGGCAGTATTAAGAAAGAACTGGCCTTTATGAAAAAATGGGCACGCATCATGCCAACAGATATGAAATCATATAGGGTGTTGGTTGTAGAATTTGATATTTTGAAAATAAGCAACAGTCAGGGGACAACAATCCCTCCTCTTTATGGGAGAGGTTCCCTTATTGAAATCCAAAAAACCTTATTTACAATATACACCTTTGTTCAATATTTGGGTGAGGATTTTGATATTTTTAGATGCATTTGTCAAAGGTTTTCAATATAGAAGAAAGAGAAAAATTCAAGACTGATATTCATAAACTGAAGAGAGGAGGGCACTTTCAAATACATAGATTACAGAGTAATATCTTACTAATGATTTGATAAAATAACAGGATTTAGACTATGCATATAAAACAAAAGACATGCATGCATTAGACAAAAAGTTCTAAATACACTTATCAAATGAAATACATAAAATTCTCGCTTTAAATAAGTATAACTTTATATGAATCAAAAAGAAAACAAGAAGAGATAAAGCATGAGAGAGGGTGAAACTTCTTCTGTATTGAATAGTTCAATGTTCTTTTTTTACATCCAGGATATCAAAATCTCGATCATCTACAATGATAAGAAAATTTCTTTAAATAACCTTGAGAAATGGTTACAAAATCCTTTTCAGTTTCCCTTCTTTTAATCTCAAAAGCCAATATCTAATTAAATATTACAAACTCAATTTATCTCTTAATTTTATAACACATGACTAAAGAGATGAAGCCACCTTAATTAGATATTTTAAATAATAAAGGAGAATATAAATTAGGGAGCCAAGATG
Organism: Taxus chinensis; assembly: GCA_019776745.2. Lineage (NCBI taxonomy): Eukaryota > Viridiplantae > Streptophyta > Pinopsida > Cupressales > Taxaceae > Taxus > Taxus chinensis. Next base: position 1,174,983 of record CM034148.1, on the reverse strand, counting down.
TCAGTAGAAGTGCTTGAAGTCCCCTTTATCCTCAGCAATTGATTCCTGAATCTTTTCAATACTTCAACTATGTCCATTCCTCGAGGAATTGTTGTCTTAGCGGCTGCAGGAGTCCAACTACCCAAAAACTTCTCCATTTCCTTTCCGAACTATACATTTTCCAAGAATTCTTTGTTGGCATCTGTGATAGCAGCCTGTAGTGTGCAAATTTCTTTCATTTTTTCCTTGGATATGGTGTCCTGCTTAAACAAATTTCTTTAACAAAATCCTTTAACTAAGATTTGATCTCTTGAACAGTGAATTTATAATTTGAATTCTCTTTGAAAATTTGGCAATGTATATCCAAGAAGGCATACATGACACAAGCTTTAAAAGCTTCTCCTTTTTGCAACATATTTCTAAGTTCTCCAATGGCCTCTTCCAGAACCTTTATTTTCCAGTCAATGCTGAAAACCCACTATTTGGACAAATTCAACTTTGCATCATCAAAAACCTTATTTGCAAGAAGGATTTGTATATCTGTCTCACTCATCACACTGAGATCTTGAATGCACTCACTCCACAATTTCAATTCCCTATCCATCCCACTGAGTGTTGTAGTGAATTTCAATTGAATTTTAGTAATTTTCTCATATGCCTTGAATGCTTCTTCAATGAAATTCAGACCTGTGATTATCAAGTCATCAACCATAACTTCCATTGCTTTCCCATAAGTGGCATGCTTATGAATTTATTTGATGGCTTGGACCTCATCACTAGACATGATAACAAGAGGTGGGATGGAAGCTAGGGGAGTAGGATCAAGTACCTTATCTTCTGCCAATAAGGATTTGATGAAACTGGATAGAATTTGATTTTGTTCCTCCAACTGCTCCTTGTTTTCTTCCCTTTTTCAACTCTTTCAATTACTTTAGATACAGTCTCCCTTAGATTATGCACCTCACTTTCAGGTGTTGATTCACCAAGAGGAATTCTTGTCAACTCTAGGTCACCCATTGATAGATCTTTTTCATCTTTGTCAAACTTGGGTTTTGCAATTTCCATGAATTGCTGGCCTTGGGAATCTAAAACCAATCTTGATGTGACTTTGGCCTTTTTTGCTGGAGGAGGAGGAGTAGTACCTAGAAGAGCTGCCACTGCATCAAACTTAGGAGCAACAATACTTGGAGTAGCCTTTCTTTTCTTACTTTCTAGCAATGGTTGCACCCAGGTAAATGAGGAACTAGAAGTAGAAGGAGCAATGGGCCCAAGTGTAGATGCACTCATGGCACTCAGAGTTCACACAACAGCCACTTCCAACACAGAGGTATCAGTTTGAGTGGTGTCAGGAGCTTTCTTAGCAGATATTTCTACATATTCTGAAACTAGTTCCTTCAATTGATCCTCCTTCCCACTGCTTTCTTCAGGTGTGATTTCCTCATAATTCTCCTGCTCTTTTCCTTGACTGTCATCATCATCATCCAAGTCCACAATTTTTTCCTTTATTTCAGCTTGTTTGGAGGAGGGCTCACTTTCTTGAATTACATCAACTGCCTTATCATCCTTCTTGGCTTTCCCCTTTTTGGTGTACATCAGAGTAGAAGTTTCTGAAGGAGAAGGAATATATTGTTCAAGTGTCTCAGAAGCTAACACAGGTATTTCTTTCAAAGGAGTAGGAGTATCTTGGGAAGTAGAAGTAAATTTCCTTGCCTTGAGCATTTTCATTTTTCTATCAAACCAAAGTCTAGTTCTCACTAGGGCACGATTGTTGAGCTCCTTCAAATCATCTCTTTCCTTGACAAACCAATCAATGGTTTCAATAGGAGTGTGCTTGATTGACCTTTCATACTCAAGAGATTATAGTTCTTCATCATCATCCTCCAATCCTTCAGAAACATCAAATATACCAAAATCTATGATTTGTTGCAGAGATAATCTTCTGTAGTACCTTCTCTAGGCTTCATAATCATCAGAAAAATCTTCCCAGTAGTCTTCAATATCAGGAAGATGTTGATAACCCATTATGAAATTGGAGGAAATGAACTCCTTAATGTCAAAACAAGATTTGGGTTTATAATAGTGGAGAGTGAGAGGAGCAATTGCCCTGTCAACATTCTGAGCATCTAGGGCAGTCCTACAAGTGTAGTTACCCAATGTGATTGGGAACTGAATACCTACAATCTTCTTGTCCCTACAGGTCCTATGCAATTTATCCAATTGTCTAAAGATCTCCACCAAACCCATTTTATCACTCCAGTATATGGAAAGTTTCAGGGGTTGTCCCTCAAATCCAGCTAATCTCATATATGAAAACTTCCTGAATTGGGTGAAAAAGCTACCATAGACACTGATCAATTGTTTTGCCTCATCAGAAAATATTTTAGCAGTATCTCCTTCCAGCAATTTGACAATGTACATAGTGAATGCATCATTCACTCTCCTAAAATGATGATTACTGACCTTCAGGGTTAACTGTGGATGATACATATAAATAGGAGCATCTTTCTTGTCATCCACAGGGGAGAAACCAAACCACTCTCTATAAGCTTCAATGGAGTACATCATATAAGAGGTCATGTAGAAGGTTTGAGTTCTCTGAACATTTTCCAATTGCTCAGTCAGGCTATCACAAATGATTCCTGCCCAATTCAAGTTTGCTTACCCTCACATATATGTTTATGTAGGGGCACATCCAATAGTGAAACTCATTGGTGGAGGGCATTCCCATTATCCTGTCCAGCAGAGTGATGACGTCTGACAATTCTTCATGGAAATCAACTCTGGGCATTGTCTTGGGCAGCCTTGAGGCTCCTTTCTTAGGGTTCTTGAACCAAGACTTGGCAACTCTGCTTTTGTACTTTTCACTATCTTGATCAAAAAGAGCTTGTGCCTGGTCCTTGGTAAGAGTATTTTAATTTTCAACCATGGGAATTCTGAGAGTAGTATGAATACAATCCTCATCTAGTCAAGCCACCACCTGACCTTGAGGATCAATAATTTCTTTTATTTATGAGTCAAAACTGGAACTACAAGCTAACACTGTGTCGACACACTAAACTGAAATGGGAAAGCCCCCTACCTCTGCGATCCCACTATCTTTGATAAACTAAGCCATAGGAGTAGGGTTTAGACAATTGATTTGAGCCCAGAAATCATCCAAGTCCAGGTGTTGAGCTTCACTATCACCAATGTTTGGTACAAGCTGTCTCCAAGGAAGACATGTGTATCTCGTGACCTTTAAAGTTGATCTTCATTTTAGGGCAGGAGTAGAAGATTGCTTGTGAGAAAATCCCTTAGTTCCTTGATCAACACCTTGATGTTTCATGGTTTCTCTTTGTACCTTCAGATTTGAGAACAATGGAGCAGGACTCGACCACGACTATGAATAGTGCAGAGGAGGGAAACTCGAATGGTCAAATAGAAAATGCAAGTGAGGTGATGAAAATGATCAGTTACTCGATGATTTATATTCATTTAAACTCAAGTAGGTCAGCAAGGTGAAATAAATGAGGTAATTAATGCTCCACGCTGATGCTAAAACAATGAGAATTAGGTAAGGTGGATCAAAAACACACAAGTGTCCCAACGAACACCGGGACAACTGGGACGCGTGAAGCTGAAACAGTTGATTTCTGGAAAAGGTAGAAAAAACCTATACACCTATCCAAAGGGACATCGAGACAGCTGGGACGTACGAAGCCAAAATAACAGCAATGAATGGAAATCGATAAAGGTGGACTTGCGGGGAAATGGCGGTCAAGAGGCACTTGAGACACACGAGACATAAAGAGCCGAAACACCCGCAACACATTAAAATCGGATAAGTCTGAAAAATTTGACATAGACTGCCCTGGGGACATTGGGACACCATTTTTCTGAAAAGCCGAAAAGACTGAAACAAAGGGAAAGCAAGACCAATCGGCAAAAGCTGAAAATTGGGGAATAGACGGCCCAAAGGAACTTGGGACAGGAGGGATTGAAAAAGCCAAAATACCTGCAAAACACTGAAAAAGCCTCAAAACTCAAAATTTTGAAAAAATGACTAACTATTTAGAACTAGCTCTTTCTTAGGAGACCTTTATAAGGGTATTTTGATAGTCACCTACTTCGAAAAATTTAAAATTGGAGAGGAAAATTCACAACACTCGGGAAGGTGACAACATAAGGGAGTGGTTCGAAAGGAAAAAGTAAGGCATAACCTCCAATGGCATGGAATAAATGCTATCAAACTCAAAAAAAAAATTGAACTGACAATATGGCCCTGTCAATCCATTTTAAGGACGTGATCTGTCCCTCCACAGATATTGGACCACGTGTACCAAGCTGCAAAGGTGGGAAATCGAGATGCGTTAGGATCAAAGAATCCAAATTTATTTCACATGAAGTACCACACTTCTCTTTCACCAAGTGTCCACCTCATAGGCAGGTGGCCACATTTATCATTTGGGGATTCAACCATATTAAAATCTCCACTTATTAATCAGTACACATCAGGAATGAAGTTGGTTATCCACCGCCACAGATCGGCCCTTTCGGACGCATCATTAGGGGCATAAATATTAATGAGCCCAAAAGGGTGGCCCTCAATATTAAAGAGGACCCATATGACACGGTTGGTGGGGTCGATTCCATGGTCAATTAATAGGGGCTACTGTTTAGGGGCAAAAAGTGAGATTAATCCCCCACACCCTACTTCATGATTGCTACAGAAATCCAAGCTGTCAGGCCAGATGGATTTGCATACCATCTACAATTGAAAACTTGTAATTTTAACTTCCTGTAAAAATAAAACATCCAAATTTGCACATTGTTGTCGAGTTTCATTCACTACATACTTACGACAGGAGTCTGTGAGACCCCTAACATTCCAGGATAAACAATTCATGGGAAATGTTGGTCAAGATCCATATCCTCATCCTCCAAGCCCTCAAGGGCATCATATTGATTGTGTAAGAAACGAGCAACATTATGTTGCAAAAATCTTACAGATCGATTTTTTTCCGTTTGATGTACGCAATGTTGTATTCTACTTCAGTGGAGTCCACATTACGTGCTGGGATATGGTCCTAAGAGATGCGATATGGACTTTAGGGTTGCTTGGAAGGCCCTTGTGAGTTGTTTAGAAGTAGTAGAGGGATTGCATGCAAGATGATGAAGTGAGAAATTTTTTTGTCTGGTCCATGAGAACTAATGCCGCAAGGGGCGTGCTGGAGTATTTAGTAGTGGGGTAGCTGAGATGGCAGCAATAGCTGGCTCCTTAGCAACAACAGGTGGTTCCTTAGCAACAACTGTAGGCTCTTTGGCCGGAGTATTGTGAGAATGTTCCTTAATAGTTGGTTCTTGAGAGCCAGAGGCTTTGTATTGCTGGGATTTGTTCTTGTTTCGCCGGCCCCCGGTGACCTGCCAACTTCCCCCTATTGGGGTTTGAATGGCTCGGGAGCTATTTTTTCCACAGGGCGGTTATAGGGGACATAAAGCGGACAATCTCTGATCTTGTGATTAGACACTTGAAAATAAAAGCAAATGTTGGGTAGATTGATATACATAACCCGTTGGGAGTAGTATTTATCACCCATTTAAATATCCACAAATTCCTTGAGATCCTATAAGAGATTAATCTCAATGCATACTCGCTTAGAGGGACGAGCATGGTAAAACTTATCAGCTTCTAAGAAAACTACCCACCCAAGCAAAGTGGAAATTTATGGCAGAAATGAATGCATGACAAGGGAAGACTAGGAAATTCAATCCAAATCGACACTTTAAGGGTGGTATATTCAGATACTACAAAGTCTTTGTGCAAGGGTGTTAACACAAGTAGCGAGTTACAAACACACCAAGTGACTTGCTTAGCCAAAATGTTGGGTGTGTTAGCAAGGTGGGAGAAACGAAAAAGAAAGAAACCCTTTGTCATGTTTTGAACACTATCTAGGCAGACCCCATGAGGGGTCCAAATTGTGTTATCCCAGGATTTAAGCATGCTTTCAGAGGGGATTCGACCCACAAAATACCCAATGAGGAAAAAATGTTCTAACCATTGACATGCAAGATTAAATTCAGGAATGGGAAAAACTACATCCGGAGGAGAGAGATTACCTCGTGAAAAACCTTCGAGACAAACTTCCTGGGATGCTTTGCCAGTGGTGCCATTGCTCGCTCCAATATCTCTTGCCGCTTTGGAGAAACAATATTTTCCAAAAAATCACCATACAATTTGAGGTCCCACATTGAAATGTCATCTCTATATAGTTTTGGGTCCCTTATTGAAAATAGCACCAAAATATTTTAGGACCAATATTTGAATGACAACTTGTGTCATGAATAGCCACAATAATCATGAATTCATTTTTTTTCATTTATTGTTGGAAGGAAAAGTGACAGTGTACATGATTTATTGACAATTGATCTTAAGGTCAACATATTTTTCCATATGTTGTCCATTATATATGCTTTTGACACACTTTTCATTTGCTAGTTTCTCGTATAAAAATCCTCTCATTGTGGCCACACTATAAACACCATAAATAAAATCAACATGGAATCAAAGAATATTATAACTCTTTCTTGTAGATTTTGTTATTTTTATGCTCACATGACAAATCATTTAACGGTGGTGGTTTACATTCACAATAAAAAATCGAGTGGGATAGAGGCAAACAAAGGCTTGTTTGTTTGAATGAGAAACATGAAAATAATTAGACTAGTTCCAGGTCTCATGTTCAAGCCTTGATGATAACATTGCTAGTAATGATGAGGTCGATGAAAGAGTGGAAGTTGTGAAAATCTTGCATGATAGGGATATAAACGGCAATGTTTTAAATTTAATGAGTGTTATGAACTTGGAATGTTGAGGACGTAGTGTTAACCACAAATCCACAAGGAAAAATATTGTGTTTTATATCTGTTGTTTCCTAAACAAGCGTGGAGAACGGCCTCAAATAATGGTCTATAAAGATGGAGCAAAACCACCTAACTGACCATGTTTTGTGGTTATCAAATTCAACAACTACATCGACTCAACCTAGTATGATGAGACCCATCCACATTTTGTTATCTTAAAAATATCCCTCAACACACATAAACAAATCCCCCTGAAATTTTCGTTTGTTCTAATTACCCATAAAACATAAGGATTAACATTGTAAAATGACAATTGATATTGGAAATATTGATCAATTATGCCCTTTTTGAGATATCTCCAAAGTATTTTTCCTCAACGATTTGTGCAACACAGCCCCTTTCTCCTTCAAATGATTGGCAAAAAAGGCATGTGTTTCGTATGTACATGATTGTAATAAAGAAGAGGTTTACAAAGGTTCCACTTAATATTTTTCCTACCCCTGGACTGCTCTTCCCTCAATCCCCTTCTTCATCGCACCACTTCCTTATGTAATGTTTTGATCCGTCATGTTTGACTTATTTTAAACATCCCCTTCTGCGTCGCCATTACATTTCTCATAGATGATTGCTAGTATTTACAAATTAAGAGATATCATGTACTTTAACATTATACACACCAACTGAATAGAACTATATTGATGATAATATTTAACAAGGCTATTGAATGGCTACTCCTACTGAAGGGATAGGATTGTTGTGGGCGTTGGTGGAGGTGAATGCAGTTGAACTATTGTTTTATTATGCATTGGGAGTAAAATAGGGAGGAGATCTCTGTTGTTTTCAAGAGCATGCTTGGATCCATAAATTGGAAAGCCATCTACAGTCAAATACAAATATATAAAATCACATAAACACATATAGCTCAGGATTTTCAAACGCATGATGAAGTGTAAAAGTGTTGGCCACATGGCTTGGAATTAAAAAGGTTAAAGGAAAAGATCTTCTGAAATAAAAGGTTACAAGAAAATAGGAAAACATAAAAAACTAATTTTTCTAGTGATAAAGCTTATATATATTAAACATCACAAGGAGAGTGACAACAAGTCTGCTTATTATCAATTCTAACTGGATATGTCATATCTCAGGACATGGGGAACAATAATCATGTGCTTAACATGTATAATTGTGTAGGGGAACTCAGAAACATTTGCAGAATTATACATGTATAAGGGTGATGACAACTTGATGAAGCAATAAAGGAAGTTCTAGATTTTTTGGAGGAAAATATCAATCAAATAAATACATATCCTACCCATTTTATACCAGAAGACTCTCACAACACAATACACTCATAACAATCACACAAAAACAAAAACAAAAATTCCTCAAAAATTTCAACTATTTACTTGTAAAAATATTGAATTACCCATTTTGTAATTTTTCGTTGGAGTGTGTAATGCTTAAGACCAATTTCATGTTTAGAAGTAGTCACATTGCATGTCATATTTAAACATGGGAATAGTTAGGAACTTACAATTAATATTTGTGTATAAATAAAATCTTGTTGATGCAAGGAAATGCAAATAAATACAATCATAAAACTTAAAAAGTTTATCGTGCTCTTTTTTGTCTTCTTGCATATATGAGAATTGTGGCATAGTAACATGAAGACCATTACTTTAAAAAAGAGAAACCTTGTCTTTCACTATGGCTTTTTTGAGGTGATATGCAGGAGTGACTTAAGGGTTATGAGTGCCCTAGGCAATATTAGAGGTACACCTTCTATATAAAAAATGAATCTTATACTAAATATTAGATTACTTGATATGTTATGCCTCTACCATCCAAGAAAAACTTGCTAATAAATTTAGTTGCAGCTGTTACTACCTAAATTCCTCAGCTAATTTCTAACATATGGTAGATCATAATCCTCCTTTATTGATATATGTCCCAACTATTTTTTCTCAATTTCTGTACATATTTACCTTTCTTGATCTCTCCTCCAAAAATAACTTGCAAGACTTCAAAACAATACAAAGTATGAGTTAAATTTAACGAAAAAAGAACTTTCCTAGGTTTAAGGGCTAGTTAAATATCATAATCTTAATATAATTATTTAAAATTATTTTTATTTTTCATGGAGAGAATCGAATTGGTATATAAGGGTGGCCATTAAATCTAGTGTCATATATGGGTAATAAATTGATATAGTTTTCATAAAAACCATGATAAAATAAAACAAATCGATGCCCCCTAAATGGTGGTGCCCTAGGCAGTTGCCTAGTCTTCCTAGGCCTTAATCCCCCTCTAGCGATCTTGTCTATACTAATAAATGTCACTCATATTTCTTATTGAGGGATATGAGATTGAAAGATAAACAACAAAAGCTATTGACATGCCTAAATGGAATATAACACTATTCATGTTAGCTATTTTATCTTTTCATAAAAGTCTGAAGAGTGGTGACTTAGATGCAAAAGCATTGATTTCGAACCTTAATTGTCTAAATATGTTTTCATAGTTTAAAAATTTATAAAATTGCTTTTGCAGAGAAAATATGAAAGACAAATTATTTCTATAAACTCTATACTGGGAAGGTATTATTATTTTCTTGGGCTATTTCTTGTTGGGTCAGTTGATAGTGGAAGAAAAAAATATGGGAAACATTGTTTGCAACAAATAATTAGTATTTTCAGTACATTCATAACTGATTTTCAGGCTCAGTAAAACATTTCACATTTAATACATTGTGCAACGTGTGCAAGAAATTGCACATAAAATAATATTTATAGGGTTGAAAAGGTAGATTCTGTATGATTCTAAATTCATCTGGCAAAGTCAAGAAAATGAAAGTGTACAGGGCATAGAAACCAATAGCCAATTGAAACGTAGATACTTACATTCAATGATATTTATCAATAAGAGCAGAAGGGGAAATTTGCTTTGGATTCTCATAAACCAGTGGGGATTATGCAATTTATTAGTAAGGGCAAAACAAAGAACAATGTAGATGCTCATTAAAATATTTGACATTAAATTCACGCGTCCGATAAATGCCACAACTAAGATATTTTTTATTGTTGTAAGAGCATTTCAATACATTAATTTATTTATTGCACACCACCCACATATTTCAATGTTTAAACTATAACAAAACAAAATTTTCAAAATTCTTGAATTTTATTAATATGAAAAATATGAGATGCCTATAAAAATATTTAAGCCAAAGAAAAAATTAAATCAAATGTTTAAAAAAAAATAACAAACACATGAAATGGACTTATCAAAATTTAAAAAAATGAATTTGTGATGCCTGTATAATATGCCTTTGGCATCGGCACTTCGACATCAGGGATCAAATTTGAAGGGCTGATTTGAATTTTATTGTGAAGGGCAAATATTGGACCAACCCTTCGATGATGAAAAGTAATATGAATATTTTACACTTCACATGACAATAATAAATCAAGCATCCATGTCACAAAAAATAAGAATAATTTTTTTAAATGAGAATTTTTTTTTTTATAAAATGAACTACAAGTTGATTGACACCTTGAAGGAAAGGAAAAAATTAGTAATCGAAATAAATTGACCCCTCAATCACAATGGTGTAAAATTAAGATGCATTTAAACTGGTTAAATAATCAAATTATGATGTAATGAAAGCCCAAATTTGTAATATTCTATTTTTCTAAAAATAATCATAACTAAAATAAGCAGTAAATAAATTTAATAAATAAATACATAAACAAACAATTGAAATTAGACGAGAAGACGTGCCAATCAATAAACACATAAAAACCATCAAATTGTGTGTGGGACACTTGAATCTCTTTTAAAAAATCATTATGAAAAAATTGTAAATAATAAAATAAATAACTTTAACTTCTACTTTTATTTGAGTGCTAAAATTAAAACCTATTTGGATTCTTATCACTTCAATAAAAAAATTCCTTTGGAATTTAACTGCTAAAATTAAAACTCACGTAAGTTTTAACTAGTAAAATGAATTAAATTACCTTTTTCCCAATTAAATAAAAGAAAATGTGCATCTATACATTAAGACACCCACACTAACTATGTCACCGACAAATACATCGATATATTCTTGGTCGAATTTCAAACACAAGAGCTTCACCTCGCGCACAATATGCATTTAGATATACTACACACAAATGATGTATTACCGAATTAGACTACTCCATTAAACACACTCACCCTTCATAATACTCCCTGAATGTGTCAACAACCCTCTTCCTCAAATCCTTAGGCATATAGTTGAGCCACATTGTCTAAAGCACAATTCCACATCACTGCTATTGAAAAATGGTTAGAGAGAAGATCTCAATGATGACTTGGAGGGGTGTTTTCAATGGACAAAGAAGCTTATCTCTGCCTATTTGCCCCCTCTACAACGATCTTCTCTCCTCCACCATGCATTCTGCCATCTTAGATAGGTTCAATCAACCTTTGCTTAGGGAGAAACTTAACACTTTGCTCAATTCTTCTTCGCAAGGGTCATAATGTGTGATCTCCTTAAGTGACTCGACCTTTGTTTTGCATGAAAGTAAGCCCCGACTAACTTTTCCTCGAGCTCCTTCTTTGTTACATACAAACCGAGCTAATCCAATCATCTCGTCCCCTAGCTTATCTACACACCGAGCTCGAATCGATACGAGTGATATGGATCAAGACCATTGCGAGCCCATCTCGCCCTTTGGCACCAACATGGCTCCCATAAAGCCTGCTCAACACCCTACATTGTGAGTCACAAATTGAAGTCACCCTTTGAGATCAGTTCAACACTTTTCTTCAAGCTCTGCCCCGACCTCAAATATCCATCTCAACCCATATCAAGCTCTTGGCCACTCTACACGCTCGATCTTTTCTAAATCATGTTGTGCATGTTCCCAAGTGAGCAAATATTTGTGTACAAGTCGATCCTAGCTTCGTTCTCTACCTCTTAAAGGTGGCTCTTGCAACACAAGCTAAAATATATATAATGCGACAGATAAAACGTCTGAATTAATCCCAAGCAAAGGCTAGAACCCTAAACGATAATATTAAATTTTTGTTTATTAGGTATTTGTGCTCAAGTATCCGTTGAGCTAACATCACTAACTTGCTAGAAACTTGGGATTTGACGTTAATAGTATTATAGTAGTAGTATATTTATTATTTTAAAACTTTTGATAATTGTTTAACATGTCTTATCTAATGTATCTGTGCGTCACGAAACCTATCCCGAAAAGTTGGAGGTGATTGTTTGTAAAAATCATCAATTTTTTTTTTTTAAGATTTGAAAATTTCACACAAATTGTTAACTAGCATTTTTCACAATAACCCTTCTTTTGACCGTTTTAAAAATAACTTGCACTTCTACATTGACAAATGATTATTACATTTTAAATTATTTTTGACATGCAAATTTTTACCCACCCTTCTAGTTTGAAGCTTTGGGAAGGGCTGTGACAGGCTCAATTTTAAACCCTAATTGCGCAAAAAAATAAAATTCAATAAACATCATTTAATTAAAAATATTTTAATAATAATTTTTGAGCTCTGACTTAAAATTTTAGGGAAAAATCGAGTAAATGGCAAATTAGGTATGTGAGTAAATGGCAAATTAGGTATGGCCGTGGGGATGCGGATATTTGTTTCCTAGGTGGCTAACGTGGCCGGGTGGCAGGGCGAAGTAAACGAAGTTCTAGTACGGCTGTTTAGGAATATTCTTTAATGTGGTTATGCAGCCTGCTTTGTCGTTTCTAAAAAGTAGGCGGAGGATTTAAGGACTACCGACCTATGGCCAGCACGGCCAGCCGTGCCGATCGCTTTCCAATCACTTTCCCGAGTTCCTGCCAACTTTCTGTGCTCTTGTTATAAATAGGTAACCTAACCTGCCAACAAATGAAATGAAAGATTTTAATGACGTCCACATGACTAAGAGTCAAAGGGACTATAAGGGACACCTATTATTAGGGTACATATCGAAGTCATTCAATATTAATACAACTCATTTAACACCCATACACTCAAATGCCTATGTAATAGCTTTTGATGTGAAAAATCAGCTTGTAATATATTTGGTAAGGTAATTTTATTTATTTATTTATTTTTGATGAATAAGATCTTATATAATACTAGCAATCGTACGTGAAATGTAAGATGGAAACGTCGAAGGGGATCTTTTGAAGGATTCATATTGCAAGGAGAGAAACATTGGGAGAGGAAAAGTGGTGAAGATGAAGGGGTGAGAGGGTGGAAAAGTGGGGCGGCTGCAAAAGTAGAAAATAGAAACAATGTACAAGTCAAATGTCGAGCAAAATGACGCCGTATATGGTAATCCTTTGAAGGAGATTTGTATCATTTAAAGACATGAAGATGGGGAGTGTAAGTGGTATCATGACATGTGGTGACACCATGTGAAGTTATCCTCATCAATGATTGTGATGGCATCCATATTCAACAATCACTGAAAAAAAGGGATAGGTGCGAGTTGATGTAGATTTTGATTGGACATGGGAAATTAATCACCTTCACAAGAAATATCCGGTATATGAGCTCAACTATATAGTATAGATTTCACATGGACTATTTCAATATCGCATGTATTACTTACATGTGTGCAATTGGTGTTTTAGATTGAAAAAAATTCCGTTATGTGGACATTTAACAGTTGGCTTTCCGATTATGAGACATGAAACATAAAAAAATGCACACATATTTCACGATTCCATGCATTTTGATGGACACATTTTCCTCTATTTTGTATTATTGTAATGGAAACTGGAGCGATAATTGCCTGCAATGTTGAACGTGCTCTCACCCTTTCCAGTGGACATGTTATGAGGAAACTGACTATACTTTGATTTGTACATGGTATGGTTTGAATGTAAAGATCCATATGCCATGAATGGTATGTACGGAGGATATAAAAGGTGCACTCTAAATAATAATCAAATATGCAATTGCATGGAAGGACTCTTGCTCGAAGACAAACATGCATGGTATTTGGGAGAGTGGTCGAGTGGTTGTGTGATGTGTAAACCATTACAATGCTTTGGTACAAATGCCACCACCATATGTCCCAATTCATTAAGGAAACCTTTAAAATTTTTGGAAATAGTTTGTCATTAATATTACTTTATTTATATAACATGGAGAAATAGTTCACAGATGAGTTTATTCCTTCCCAAGAAATATCCAATATATGAGCTCAACTATATAGTATAGATTTGACATGCTATTGTTTGAATGTAAAGATCCATATGCCCTGAATGGTCTCTATGGAGCATATATAAGGTGCACTCTAAATAATACTCAAATATGCAATTGCATGGAAGAAACCTTTCCCGAAGAAAAACATGCATGGTATTTGGGAGACTAGTCGAGTGGTTTTGTGATGTGTAAACCATTGCAATGCTTTGGTACAAATCACACCATATGTCCCAATTCATTAAGGAAACCTTTAAAAAGTATGGAAATAGTTTGTCATTAATATTGCTTTATTTATATAAAATGGAGAAATAGTTCACGGACGAGATTATTCCTACCTAAGAAATTTCTAGTATATCAGCTTAACTATATAGTATAGATTTCACACGAACTATTTCAATATCTCATGTATTACTTACCTGTGTGCAATTGGTGCTTCAGACGTAAATTTTCCGTTATGTGGACTTTGAATAGTTGGAATTCCAATTATGAGACATGAAACATAAAAATGCACACATATTTCATGATCCCATAGAGTTTAATGGACACATTTTCCTCTATTTGTATTATTGTAATGGAAATTGGAGCAATAATTGCTAGCAATCTTGACCGTGCTCTCATGCTTTGCATTGGACATGTTACGAGGAAATTAACTACACTTTGATTTGTACATGCTATGGTTTGAATGTAAAGATCCATATGCCCTGAATGGTCTCTACGAAGCATATGAAAGGTGCACTCTAAATAATACTCAAATATGCAATTGCATGGAAGGAACCTTGCCCGAAGACAAACATGCATGGTATTTGGGAAAGTGGTCGAGTGGTTGTGTGATGTGTAAAACATTACAATGCTCTGGTACAAATGACACCACGATATGTCCCAATTCATTAAGGAAACCTTTTAAAAATTTGGAAATAGTTTGTCATTAATATTGCTTTATTTATATAACATGGAGAAATAGTTCACCTAATTTTTAAACAATCTTGATGCACTACTGTAGTGTTTAAATATATTTAATCAATTATAGTTGGTGAGATATGACTTATTGGTTAAAACTTGAATTGAATTTATTTATATTTCACTTTCATCATTTGAGAATCTGTTAATCATAAGGTCCATGGAAAATAAGTTATGAGCATGGAAAAGTGAGTTGAAATTGTAGTTGTGTATGTTGTGTATTTAGATGAGTGAGTTTTTTAGATTTGCATTTTAAAAACTTTTTTAAGGTGGCCACAAATATGATAGTTTCATTGTTTTTTTTTGGTAGGCAGCATGGAGAATTCTTCCAGCTGGTAGCATTGGGACTATTGCATGTGAAAGTAGTCATATTTTTGTAGATCATTTGGAAATATTAAAAAAAAAGTTGCCTTGCGTTACCCTTTAGGTTGATGTATATATGATATTTTCTAGTGATGTATTATTTCTATATGTATTAGAAAAACACTTTCAAATAAAAAATCTATTATAAAAATAAGCGTGCTTGCGATACAATTCAATCAAGGCAATTTGATCTTCTAGCACATAGATTGCGAAATTTTAGATCATAACAATGTTGATCGTATCTATTAAGACAAAGAGTGGTATGGCTTATCCGAACGATAAAGGAGTGTAGCAAGTTGTTGGAAGCTACGACCTTCCCATCATTAGAGCCATTATGGCTATTTCGTGGTAGAAGGGGCAAACTCTTTATTCAAAAAGTGCATAGAGAAATACAAGAGCATCGTATTCAAAGTGAACATGCCGCCTGGGCCACCACTCTTTCCACATCCTTGCGTCATAATTATTTTGGATGCAAAAATCTTTCCAAAAGAAGGGTTGCATTTTAATTAAAAAATATTAGTTTAAAATTATTCTACAAGTACCCAAAAGACCTGTCAACAAAAATTACATCGTTAGTTTGAAATCAAAGACCCACTCATCGTTTTAATGAACAAAGAAATATTCTTCATCCTTTTTGTAAAAAAATAAAGTGGACTAATAATCTTTATTAAAAAATATATATTTTGACACTATTTAAGAAGATTTGCCTATCGTGGCTCTGTAGGAGGTAGTGACACACAAGGAGAATTAAAAAAGTGATGCAGAGAATGAAGATGCTAGTTTGTGAAATAAGTGAGACCCCATCTTATGAGAGCGAGTATGATATGTAAACTATCTACTTTGGAAAACATTCACAAAATCACAATTATATTGTTGTTCTACTTTCAAATAGAAAATGACAGTTGAGCTAGTGATTGAATTGTTTATGCCTTAGAATTGAAATTTGTAAGATAAATGAAGTAACACACACACATACGCCAAGGATTTTTATCCTTGAAGCCTCCAGAGGAGGAAAAATAGTCGGGAAGGGCAAACAACTCTTTCTTCCCTTTTTGCTTTATTGACCAATTCAAAATATAAGAGATACAAACTTTACAATAAGTGAGGAAGGAAATTGACAATGTCTGACACTTCCTCCCAACTACTTGACTGCTCTGTTCTCAAACTATTTCTTCTACAAACTCAATTCAAAATTTTTAGAACTCTTACACTTACTGCCATGAAGTCTCTTACTTCCGATAATCAAAAATTGTCCTTCCTACATGTATTTATAGTCTTTCTCATGTCCTCCCGTGCACTGGAGGATGGGAACGGTCATAAAGGAGAAGAGACACATATAACCTTTCCAATACTAGGATTGTTCGTTTCAAATTTTATTTTTTGTCCAAAAGTGACAGGACTACCGCCCAATGTAGAACAACAATGACAAGACCGCCGCCTTGGTTGGGTGGCATTTCTGTAACCGCCGCTCTATACAGAGCAACAATTTTGTTAACATATAGACAGAACCTCTGTTTCTTCATTTTTCCTCTTTGTTGTTGGTTGATGTGATGAAGAAAAGTCATTTTGGATCCCTATGGATCACACCTCCCCTGCTTAGGAGGCTTTTGGTCCCACAAAATCTTAGTGGGGGAGGAGATGAGAAAATAATTCCCTCACTTGCTTCTTTAAGTACCACTGGGCTTGCCTTGGTGTTTTTCCTTTCAATACAACCTGCCAAGACTCCTGTGGACATCTCCTAGTCTCTCTGACCTTCTGCTATAGCACAAAATCCTCCTCCAATTCACCTCATGAGTTTAAGATACAATCCTCAATGGAAGGTAGAAACTGTAATCCTTCATCTTCATGGATGGCTCATATAGGTGTAATTTTTCACAGTTTACTACTGAGTACATCCTCATAAATGAAAACAAATCAAGTCGAAAGGTGTTTTCTCCAACCTTCTCCAATATGGTGAAGGGTCCATATCGTAGTGGCTT
This sequence comes from Taxus chinensis, assembly GCA_019776745.2. Taxonomy (NCBI): domain Eukaryota; kingdom Viridiplantae; phylum Streptophyta; class Pinopsida; order Cupressales; family Taxaceae; genus Taxus; species Taxus chinensis. The sequence continues at coordinate 1,157,647 of CM034148.1, read as the reverse complement.
GAGCTTCTGTGCTTGACCTTGTAGTCTCTCCTTACTCAAGTAAAACCAAACTCTATCTCCAACATGAAGCTTATGCTCCCTTCTATGGTGATCGTGTCTAGCCTTGTATGTGGCTTGAGATTTCTCTAATTGTTCTTTGACTTTGAGATGGATTTGCTAGATCATCTCAAAGAATTTATTTTCTCTAGTCACCTCTGTGTCTCGTGTCTCCTCCTCATCCTGCTTCCCAACTGCTATGTCTAGCGGATTTGTAGGTAGATATCCCAAGCATGCTTTAAATGGTGACTTCATAGTGGATGCGTGTACTACCCGGTTGACCCTTTGATCAACTGTACCAAATTATTGTTCATCACCTCTGTCTGTCCATCTGTATGTGGATGGAAAGTTTTGCTCCTCTGTAACCTGGTATCCATCTTGTCCCATAAAGTAGTCCAAAACTTCCTTAAGAACCTAAAATCCCTGTCAGAAACAATAGACTTTGGCAATCCAAAATGCACCCATACATTAACAAAGAAAAGATTTGTTGCCTCATGTGCTTTTACTGTATTTTTACATGCCATAAGAATACACATCTTACTGAACCTATCAACAACCACATAGAGATAGTCATGACCATGTTTAGACATAGGTAATCCTCCTACAAAGTCCATAGAAATTTCCTCCCACGGACAAGTAGGTACTGGAAAAGGCATATACAAACCCTCCTTCCTAGTCTTAGGCTTGTTGATACAACAAAGTTTACATCCACATATAAATTTTGATACTTCTTCTTGCATATTGGGCCAATACATGTACCTTTTCAAGTGGGCTAGGGTCTTACCAACACCAAAATGTCCTGCTACTTTCGAGGTATGTGTTTCCCTCATCAATATAAGTCTTTCTTCTTTTGGCACACAAAGCTTCCCCCATCGATAGAGTAGCTCATCCTTGAGATAAAAATATTCAATCCCCATCCTTTCAGTCCGTTAGGACTGCAACTACTGAAATGTCACCCTAAATTCTCTGTTATGGGCATATGCCTCTCCATAAGCTTCCTTCGTGAAGGGCTCGATCTGAGAGATAGTGGCCAAGTAGGAGAACTTCTTCTATGTAGGCAACCTAAACAAAATGTTTGCCGCCAAGTTTGTACTACCCTTATTGTATTTGATCACTAGATGAAATTGTTGAAGGAACCCCATCCATTTGTCGTGCCTTGCCTGTTGCAATTTAGACCGTGCTTGCAAATACTGGAGAGGTTTGTGGTCAATGTGCACAATAGTTTCTTTACCCAACAAATAATGCTTCCATTTTTTAATTGCCTGAACTAGTGCATACATTTCGTTATCATATACTGAATATCCTTTAACTTCTGAAGTAAAATTTTCAGAGTGATAACATACATGTTTACCTCCCTAAAGCAACACTTTGCCTGTTAGGAAATAAGAGATAAAATATGCGGAATAATCCCTTACAGAATCGCAACAGTAGAAACTAATATGTAGAAAATATTACAGATCTCAAATAAAAGTGCAGAATAAATAACACAACACAGAGAGACAAGATTTAATGTGGTTCACCCAATTTGGGCTACGTCCACCAAGAATCACTTGCTTAGATTTTATTACAATCCTCCACTCTTTCAACATAATACCTAGATCCATTGGAGCTATGCTCAACAAACTCTACAGAATTCACACCCGAATTCAAACATATCTGCAATACATTTGCTTGTATATCTATCATATGCATAAGACCATATAAATAGACAACTGCTTAAGTAGTTTTACAAAACCATGGGTATCAAACAATGGGAAAAAATAAAACCGTCCCATAAACCTATGGGTAGCCGAAGAGGCGGTTTTACAAAACAATGGGTACCGAAAAAAATCATGGGCCCAAAAACAGCCCATAACCGTTACCCATTACCCATGGGTTAATAAACCACCCATGAAAATTTGCTTCGGGCGCTTCGCCCCTGAACCCCCCTGACCCGCTCACCGGCGAGTGGGACCACCGTAAAAATACCCGAGTGTAACACATAGAAGGTGTACCACATTCTAACATGCAAATATGCTCCACAAACATAACATCACCCATAACATAATCACTGACATCTGTCTCTAATTCAAAGGGATGCTACAAATTAGGAAGAGAAAGTAATGGAGCATCCTAATCAATATTTTCATAACTCAAAGGATGCTCTTGTCCTACCCCAGTCAAAACCCTTACTCTTTCGGCCACCATGTGTTAGAGGTGTTACAATCATCGGATGAGCCCAGATATGAACTTCCGCATGTACTGTAATGCTCCCACAAAAATCCTAGTAAAATTTGTGTCTTAGCTGTTGGTGTTGGCCAAACTATTGATGACTTCCAAATCAAGAAATATGTTTGGATCCACTCGTATGCTCTCCTCCTCCAATCACGTGCCCAAGATAAACAAGTGACTGTGTTGGAAAATTCACATAAACCAATTCAGATTCATTCATTAAAAAGCATTGGCCAGACTCCTGAGAAGCTTGCAAGACTTGCTACAAATTAAGTCTAGATGTTTTCCAATGTGGCACTAAATTTCTACATATATCATCCAATTAAAAGATGACACATGAATCTATGGATTCCAAGGTGTTAAACAAAAACCATGATATACAATTCATCAATCTTTTTAAATGTAACGGGTTTATTGCTTAAACCAAATTTTGAAGTACAAACCATTCATACAAAGTTCTCGTTTTGTCTCTAAGGTGTTTTTCCATAGATCCTCCTCATATCATTATGACTTGGTGATAACCTGGTTTTAGATCCAACTTTGTGAATCACTTCTATTTGGCATAAGTGAAATGACGGTTCAAGAGATCATCTATGCGAGGAAGTGGATATACTTTATGGTTATCTTTGAAAGCACGGTAGTCGAACATTCAAGTACTATCCTTGTTTGGCACCATCACAATGGGTGAACCACATGCAAGTTCATGGGTGCTTAGACATATTTTCGCACTATAAATAGTCTAGTAATTCCTAGAGTTGTAAAATCTTTACTTCAGTACTCTCCAACAAGGATTGCCTATACAACCTGATGTTCAGTAGATGGGACTCTGGTAATATGTAAATCTCATGCTCTACTTCCCATTTTGGTGGTAACCCACTGCGAATGCATCTAATAATTACTGAAAATGTGAATAATACTATCCAAATCCTTGAAATGTACCTGGTTAGGTCCCTAAAACTTCTACCCCATCTTGTCTTATTCCTTTAAATTATGCTGAAAGTAAACAAAACTTCATTATGATTTAGGTCCTAAATTAGTCGTTTTGAATGTTAGCACTCACATAATAACACGTTGTCTTACAACTGGTGTGCAAATGGATGTTGTAGCTAATCCCATCCTTGACACATTCTGTCACATACTACAAGGCATCATCACACACCTAACATGCCTTATAGGTCGCAAGATACCTTTGGCCTTCTTCCTCAATGGGCATGGTATCACAGTGGAATAAGGTTCACTCCTATTGTTTCCAATATCATGGGCAATATTATTGAAGCACTAGGAATACTATCACTAAACTGGGTAGAATCCATTATGTCATTTCTACAAAAGCTGAGATATGTCAACACCTTTCATCAAGCCAACACAAAGGATTTGGATCGCTTTGAAGTCCCTCAAGACCATTGGCTTCATTGAGGAACTGATAATCAGAAAACAAGGTTCTCAGGGTCTTTAGAATCAGTATCTAACCCTTTACCTTAGTTGTCTTCATCAAACAAATTTTGATCAAATGGAATGTTTCAACTTAGGCATTTACCTTTCATTGTATTTTATCCTCAAAAACCTATGTGCCAAGGAATCAAAATTAATAAAACCTTAAAAAAAAATTGAGATTTTTTTATTAGGAGAATATTATACTGGTATAAAGTTGACAGGTACAGTTCCTTCACAGTTATAATCTAACAAAAAAATGTATTCGCACTTCAACTTCTTTCTTCTTTGAAAATCTATGGTAATGAGGCTAGATCCTTGCCTTGTCAAAGTTCATCTTAGAGTAGGTCTTTACCTTAGCTCATGTTGGAACTCATAGGTACTAGGTTATTTCCTTGATTGTATGGCTTATCATACGACCATGACTCATATCTGTAGATAGTTAAAAGGCTTGAACTATTTAATGAAATTAGGTTTTGGATACCCATTAAAATAGTTAGCCCTTGGTCATATGGTATGGTCATATGATGGCTTAAAGCTTGTGATTCCTACTAGTAGGTGTTTAACTGCAGCCCCCTTTAATTTTATTTGTGCGGTGAAGGAAACAACATTTTATTTTGTTTTAGTGGCAACTAAAATAAATAACAGAGCAAAATATTAAAAAGCTTGTAACTTTTGATCGGTAACTCGGTTTTGAGTGCCGTTTTTTGCAAAAGTGCTTGTTTTTTCATGCTCTTTCCATTGGAGTTATTTATTTTTAGACTTGCACTATAATTATAAAGTGCCAAATATGGAGGAGTGTTGTAATCAATTGTGGATGCAATTTCGGCTGAGCCCGACGTCCTAAATTTTTGGGAGTTGCAGTTTGTACCTATCATGGATTCTGAGAATGATATGCTTTTCTCTGAAGTATGTGGACTTCAAGAGGATATTGTAAATTTTTTGGAAGAAAATAGATCGCTCAAGAAGTGAAATTCTCTTCTACAATCACTCATTCACGATAAGGATACAATAATACACTTCCTGCAGAACAAACTTGCTAGCCTACAACATCACCATCATATTGTGGACAACCATATCCATGCTCCTAGTCCACTTGTAGTTGTTTCTCTTGTACCCACTGACATTGATCTGCCAGTCTTTGAGCCTGAACCTGCTTTTGATGCTTCTAAACCTGTGAGGCTTGTTACTGCATGTTCTTCCACATCTGTGCCTATTACAGTACCACATGTTGTGTATCCTACTTCTTCTCAGCTGCATGGATTTTTAAGAAGCATACCACTGCATTCAGTTCTTGCATGCTCCGTTCTATGGGTCTCACTAGCGGAGTCATTGATAGACATTCACAGGGTATTGTTTCCTCTATTCCACATGTTAAGTGGAATTCTCATCATGACATTGGTTTTTGAGCAGATACTTCATTGGGATCACACATTGACAGAGCTCCTTTTTTTGTTTGCTCGACTCTTTCTTGAGGATCATGAGCAACACATGAGTTCTGCACCTTCACTCAGGCTTGAGAAACCTGAGATTTCAGCTGTCAGACATGATCAACTTGACACACATTCTGATGTTCTTTTGCATGCACCCATTGTGCATTTTGCACCAAGTCATATGCAGGCATCTTCTTCATCCATCCGTGTTGATTTGGGGTGGATATCTGATCACTCATGGCGGTGACATAGGCATTCGTTGAGAGGACTCTACAGGCATGGCTCCTCCACCATTCGGCCTCTTGCTCCACTTTCTATACCTTATGCATTGTGATGCTTCTTGTTTTGAGCATTTTTCTTTAGCAGGTGTAGTGTATCTCTCTTGTTTGTTGAGAGATTTTGTATCTATATTTTTGACACTTTTGGCATGTTGACAGTATCTCTTGTGGGGGATCTATTCTGGTGAATCCAGTGTTAGTTTGTCAGTGTTTGAGTAGTTGATTTTGACAACTCATACAGATTTGTAGCGTCACTCCACCCATTCAGCAGTATGGGAGGGTGTGGTGTTGATCCTGCTTCTTCGGGTTTCATGTCCTTGCCTTGTTACCTTGGCTTTTCTTGGATCATGACACTCTGGAGTTTGTGTCCTTGCCTTGTTGCTTTGGTTATTGTTCTTGGATCATGGCACACCTATTTGCAGCAGTTGATCGAATTATGTTTGGTGTTTTTTTGCACTTTCGACATCACTCCATTGACAGTCTCCTTGTATGGAGCTATTCTGGTGAAACCCAGTGTCAGTTGTTTTTGAGTTTTGTGATTGAGCAGTGGATTCAGACCACAGTGCACACCAAACTTCTTCAGCATTGTACGAGTTTTTTGAGCCGAGCTTCTTGGGATGCCTTGGAGTGGGTTTTTACTCTCTTTACTTTGTTGTTACTGGTTTTGGGTACCTTGCGGTGTCCCTTTTTCCCAGTTATTGTACATGAGTACCTCATCAGGCCTAGTTGTTGGGACTCATACTGTGGACATGCCACTTCTATTTTGGCCCCTAGCTTCACTTGAGGGGGGGTGTTAGAGTAGGTATTTACCTTAGCTCATGTTCACCTAGGTACTTTATTTACCTTTATTGTATTTATCCTCACCCACTTATGTGTGTGGATATTTCTTTTATCTTATTTAGATATTAGGAGATATTATCTAGTTGTTAGGTATAGTTCTTTCCTTGATCTATGGTAATATCTAGTTCTTTCCTTGATCTATGGTATTGAAAAGATCCTTGATGTATAGTTCTCTCCTAAATCTATGGTCTTGACTAGTTCTTTGATGACTAGTTATTTCCTTGATTTATGGCTTGATCTACGACCTTGACTGGTTCTTAGATTGTTATTCCTTGCCTATTTAAGCAAGGCCCATTCTCAATGTATTGCATTGAGTTCCATAATAATATATGATATTGTTGCTCATTTGTTTGCAAAGGTTTTATGTAAAGTTATTCTGGCGAATTGCTTTCATCTTATAGATCGTGGTGTTTGATTAGCATTTGTGTTCTTGGCTTGGTATGATCTGGTTATCATTCCTTTCATGGAATAGTCTACTCATCTCCTCTTCCTGGCTGTCAATGTTGGCAGCCGTGCAACCAAGCCTCTCATCTACATCAGAGTCATCTTCGATCTCCACCTCCTCTTCTGTCTTTACAACTGTCATGGAATTCTTTGAGTCCTTGGTTCAGTTCTTCAGATGTAACTCCAGATGCAACTTCCAACATGTAGCGTAAGTATGACCATTGCTATCAAAGCTCTTGTGAAAATTCTTGGGATCTTTATAAGTATTTAAAGTAGTGGCAACTTGTTTACCTTTCCCTTTCCAACTACCTTTGTTACCTATTTTCCCATGTTCTTTCTTCTGCTAATTTGTTAACTTATTTTCCCTTAGCTCCACTTCTCCTTGCTTCTTTTCATCATCTATATATTATGCCTGCATACACACCTCATTGAGATCTTTATGCTTCATGGAGATGAATTTTCTTCGAAGGTGAGTCTGAAGTCCTCCCAAGTACTTAGTCAAAATATCCTCATCCTCCAAGTCAATATTCAGCAACATGGCATGCCTCCGAAACTCTATAGTATAGTCTTACACACTTTGAGATGTGCAAAGGTGATCCTATGTGCCTTAGTGACATTATGGACGCTAAAGTAGACTTTTAATTATTTTAACCATTTATCAAGCAACTCTGCATCTACTTGTCCTTCAAAGATTTTAATTTCAACTTTTGTCTCAACTTTAAAGGAAGCATGATCATATTTTACCTTCTCTCTTGCATTTGAAGGTCGATACAATACAAGCAGTGTAACAATCACCATATTCTTCAACATGGTAAATCCTCCTTCAAGAAAAACTTTTCAGATGTAAGCTATCAAACCCCCGATTTATACAATACGAGCAGTGCTTAACAATACAATTGTCAACAATTAAAATTTGCAAGTTCTTTTTGTCTTCTAAACATCCTAAGTACCAAAAATGGTATCCAGCATACAGATTCTACGGACCAAGTTTAATGACTACAAAGTGAAATGTCCCTATAATTCTCTGGTTTTAACTTCAACTAATTGAAATATCTGAATAGCAAGGTACCAACACACTCTTAAACACTTAAATCAAGTTTTTAAGGATAATACGAATTTAAGTGGGTGTAAAAGAGGTCCTAATATAATTGTTAGCTCTGATAGCGAAATGATCAGATAAACTCTCTTCTTTGGAACCAATAATGACAAAATCATAATTATAGGGCTATTCTAAGCTTGGGGATAGAAAATTACAGTGGCGCAACTTTGGTAGAGTTTCGCCTTGTTTTAAAACAAGGTAAAAACTAGGAAAAAAAATTCAAGATTTTATGATTTGTGAAGACACATATATGACACACACACATATGCCAAGGATTTTTATCCTGGAAACATCCAGAGGAGGAAATCCTGTTGGGAAGGGAAAAAAACTCTTTCTTCACTTTTTGCTTTATTGGCCAATTCAAAATATAAGAGATAAGGACTCTACAATAAGTGAGAAAGGAAATTGAAAATGTCTCACACTTCCTCCCAATTATTTGACTACTCTGTTCTCAAACTCTTTCTTCTAAAGACTCAATTCCAACACTTTAGAAATCTTACACTTACTCCCATGGAGTCTCTTACTTTCGATAATCAAAAACTCTCCTTCCTGCATGTATTTATAGTCTTTCTCATGTCCTCCCATACACTGGAGGACAGGAAAGGTCATGGAGGAGAAGAGACATGGGAAACCTTTCCAATTCTGGGACTATTCGTTTCAAATTTTATTTTTTGTCCAAAAGTGACAGGACTGTCGCCCAATGTAGACCGGCGGTCATAAGACCGCCACCTTGACTAGGCAACGGGTACAGGATTGCCACCCTAGCTGGGTGATGGTTCTGTAACTACCGCCGAGCCAAGAGTAGTGGTTTTATTAACATATAGACAAAACCTTTGTTTCTTCATTTTCCCTCTTTGGTGCTGGCTGATGTGATGAAGTAGAGTCATTTTGGATCCCTATGGATCAAATTTAGGGAAAGAAATGGGTGTGAAAGCCATGCCACCTGAGATCATCCATAATCCACCAAGCGTTATCCCTGCTATGGGGAGCGAATATAATCCACCCATACATACTCATGCTAGGGCTTGCATAATGCACCCCTACAAATAATTTGTCCACCATGAGAGGAATTTCAAGGTCATACATCCATCTTCTCTGAATGGCCCATTCCACGCCTTCAATGTCCATCTTAATGACCACATTGTTGGTAGCCATTAGCCATAACTCTTCTTTCATAAATCGACTGAAATCGATTGAATTTGTTAGGTTATGGAGCTGAATTACTTCACAAATGCATGCATTTGAGGTTTACTGGTTTACACAGTAATTGACGTTAGTTGACTAACCAGCGCCGGTCACTTGGGGGAACCGACACCAGTCAGCATCAGGGAACTGACACTAATTAGGGAACCAACACCGGTTACCTCTGTGTTTATGTTTTTATTTTAGACACGAGATTTGATCCGACGGTTAATTGTAAAGGTGATCTAGAGGTTGTAAATACATAGCTAAGGTGCCCTAACTTTTTCTAAGTTTATATAAGCTAGAAAACTAGGGTTAGAACATAAGGATAGATGGAGAATGTTAATTTTCCTTGGTTGAAGATGATGAAGAAGAAAAATAAGAAAAAAACGTTGCATGAAGACAGAGCTTCAACGGAGGGAGGTTGGAAAAAAGGAAATAATAGGTACAACTATGACAAGTACATCTCAATGGTGAGAAGAGGGTAAAATATTCTACTGTATTTCCTTTGTATTATTATTGTCTCATTGTGATGGATTACATAGAATGCAAAACACATAGAGTTTCTTCTTGTAGATCCACATGTTGGTGAGATCTTGTATTGTAAATCCATGAGATCATGATGTATTGTTGATCCATGTAGATCTAGTCTTATATTATTAGATCCAAGGGTTGTTGTGAGATCTTGTATTCATATATCCATGATATCATGTTATATTGATAATCCTTTTAGATCTAGATATTGTAGAGGAGGTTATCTTCGTGTTTGCACATGTTGATGCAGTGATGGAGAGACAGACTTACTTCTTAGTGCACAGTTATAGTTGCACATATGGTAGACCCGTGTGAGAGGTCTTGTTACATATCCACAGAGAGATTGGTTGCAGTTCAGAGATGCAATAGTTCTTGGTTATCTGAGATTTTTTGGTGGTTTGGAGGCATGGTTGTAGTGCACTCATGAAGATCAATTTAGAGATCTAGAGAAGGAGATACCCTTGGAGAGATGCATTGTACTCTTGTGGGAAGAGTTGGTTTGTACTCTTATTCATTATTATATATATATGAGATATTTATCTTTGGTGTACGTAGCCCATATTGGGTGAACTACATTATATGTTGTGTTATGTGTGTGTACTTTGTTTTGATTTGGATTATTCTAGTTTATACTTACACTGCTGTAGATTTTGGGGAATTGATCTTATGTACATGATTGGGTTTGTTATTGAGTCATAACACTATTTCCCAGTCCCTAATTCATAATAACCAGTATCAGAGCTTGGTTATTTCAGAGCAAGGGTTTGCTTCATGTTTTTTTAGTGGTATTACTGATGTGTATGCGAGAAGGATTTGTTTTACCTGATGTGAAAATTACAAGAAGAGATTTAAAATCTCAAGTGGAAGCTAGAAATGTGAGGTTACTAGAGAATACATGACCGATGTCAGTTAGGTGGCAACCACCATTGATAAGGTGACCGTGGTCAGTTATAGGGTGACTGTGGTTGGTTACAGGGTGACCGTGGTCAGTTACAGGGTGACCGTGGTTGGTTATAGGGTGACCGTGGTTGGTTACTGAGAAACCTGGTTTTAAACAGAAAATCACAGATCTGAAGAAATTAAAAGATGCATGAAATGTGTCTTTTTTGCTGAGGCGTCCCTAGTTCTTGGAGGCAAAAACATGTTGTTCAGATTGTAGATCTAGGTTACAGAGGTATGGTTTTATCTTGGTATTATAGTGCTTGTATGTTTTGGTTGCACATGCATAGTTTGGGATTACAAATCTAAGTTTGAGGTAGAGGAACAATTATGCATCCTTAGTGCAGTCAGATGCATGGGATTTGGTAGAGAGGCATATCACAAAACGAAGATGAGGCTACCATTAGAGGAGCATGTTCTTTAGTTGAAGATGTAGTTGAGTGTCTTGGTGCAGGTAAGATGATGTATTTCATCTTGGTGCAGTTTTATTACATGTATTATTTTTGTTAAGTTTTTGTGCAAGATTTGGGTGCTTCTTGAAATGAATGACTCATCACAACTATCATCTTTGGTCGAAGTAGGCACCTAGTTTGGTGTACTATGCCAATTTTTGGCATTGTGTTTGTTCCAGCAGCACCAACGTCGATCGGGGAACCAACATTGGTCACATAGGGGAACCGGTACCGGTCAACATACCGTGGTTGGTCTCTGTGACATGATTTTGTACATGTTTTTTTACAGTAGAAGAGGACATGGAAGGTTTAGTTTCTAGTTTTGGAGGATCAAGTTTCTTACACAGTGTGTACATGCAGAAACGGAGTAGATCACTTCATTATTTGAATTAGAAAGAGGATGGAGTTGGCTCAATAAGTCTAGTGAGACTTGGGGTCAAATTTAGGTATCTCTATTTGGTTCATGTTTTATTTCTTTTGTTGAAGCAATTGATATTTTGCTTGGATTATGTGCACAAGTAAGATAACACCATGGATATTTGGTGTGTTTGAATTTTATTTTTGGGATGTGTTAGATTCTTGAGGACAAGGGTATCTAGTTTAAGGATGAGATCCTCAATGAAAAGTCATGTTTATACATAGTTGCAGGTAAGGAGAGATATTAGTACACACAGATGAAAAGGAGGTGATTCACTTACTTCACAAGAAGTCCAAACTTTTGTGATGTAGAAGTATTCTTTGATAAGAAGGGAATAATGTTTATACTTATTTCATCTGGTTTTATTTCTCACTGATATTTATTGGAGCTTTTGAGCTTGTTATCAGAAGTAGTTCAGGGGAGTTCATGTTGAGTGGGAGCAAGCCATGGTTGTTGGCATTATAGGTTGGACACATATGTACGTGTGGAGTGAGAGGAGTATGCTACTATTCAGAGTGGCATGAGGCACAAGTTGTTTTGGAAGAAAATCATGGTTTGACAGGTATTTTGTGTTTATTCCATGGTGATGTGACTTCTAATTTTATTTTGTGGTGCCTAGATATCCATATGGGATGATAGTTGATGGTTAATTCAGCTAGGTGTAGATGATAAAACAAATTTTGAGTTTGAAGGGTAGAAGAAGGAAAATATGTTTGTTACAGTTAACAGGTGATTGAAAAAACCTGCATGGTTTGTCAAGTTACAGGTGTGATAACATTTTCAAAGATTTTTTTTACCACATCTGGAGATATATATTATAAATATGTAGTAAAATTTTTAGAATTTATTTTGTTGTTTAGTGATAGTTATTACATTTATAATATTTTTAATAAAATCGATCTATAAACCATATTTTTGGAAATTTTCAGAGTCTTTTACATTTTTGGAAATATCTTCAAATTTCCATATTGGTCCATTCTTTACATTTTCAAATTTGAGGTCATATACATTAATCAATTTGTTGGTCAAAATTCAGTCAAACAAGGAAAATTAAATTGTGTAAGGGAAATCCCTTGTTATGGCAGGTCCACAAACTAGAGGATTTGAAAAAAAAATCATACGCACCATGGAATACTCCTTATAAAGATAAAATACAATATAATTTTGAACTAGGATGTACTTCCACCATGAGGGACCATCAAGTTGCTTTCACCAAAACAAATCAACAATTAGACGAGCTTGAGAAAATACTTGATCACATTTTTCATTTTCAAAACCATTCATTCAATCCTCCACATGTATCTAATATCCAAGGTGAAAAAGTCTATTGTTTTTACAGAACTGTGTATTTTGGTAACTGATGACATGGACTAAACCATGATGGGGAATGTTAATTATGAATCCTATTTGAAAAGTCTACACATTCAGAAGGTTGAACCAAATATGGATGAAGAATGGAAAACAATGGTTTGGGATGAATCCGTTGAATATAATACACTTAACTTGGAATCCTATGACAAGGGTTTAGTAATTGTAGACATGGAAAATAAGATTGATCCTAGGTTGGCTGTTAAAAAAATTTATATGTGGAAGAAGTCAAAAATATACAACTAAAACTTTGAGACGTCAAGAAACACCATGTGCAATTTGTTATGGGCAAGTACAACAAAAAATTATAGGGAAAATTCTCACATGGTTGATTGGTTTGGTAAGATGGCTTCTTCACGTCTTTCTCCCCCGAAACATTTCACTGCAAACCCTAGAGTTGGTGATGCAGCGGTTTTTGAGTGCGGTGGCGAGGGTGGTTCTCCTTCTACTTCCATTGTGGGTGGCGATGGATCTAGTGTGGGCGGCAGTGCTTTTGCTGGTGGCGGCCCTTCCCCTTTTCCTCCTCTTCAGCTAGGATTTTTCACTAATGGTTTTATGGGCCTGATCTTCCGGCTTCTATTGATCTCAAAGTGCGAGATAGGGTTTCGTCTCAACCGCTCAATTATGAAGGACTACCTTTTAGATGCAGAAAATGTTTTAACATTGCGCATCTAACTGCTACTTGTCACATGGTCAAGCAGAAATCTAAATCGATAAGGTCTCTTGGTAGAAGGATGCCCACCAAAATATTTTAGTTGTTGAGGAGGAAACTATGTGTGTTGCTGATACACATGTCAGTGAAGACATGGTTTCCATTCCAACCCCATAGGCTGACCCTTCAGTTATCAGAGTTTTTAAGGTGGATCATGAGTTGACGTTGATTCCAGCTGTAGTTATAGAATGCACTAAAACTAGTTTCACTACTGATAAATCCATTGACGGTGTCTTGGATTCCTCAATGTTTCGACTTCCAACTTCCTCAGATGAAAACACATATCCTAATAAGAGTGACGAATGGATAGTCGTTAAACATAAAAAGAATACCTTTTATATGCATCTAAGATCCCATGTAAGGGACTCTTCTAGATAATCTGGTTGTATTTTGTGCTTTGGAAGCTTTTGCTTGTTGTGTTATGCTCGTAGGATTCTTCTTTTCTCCTTCTTTTCCCCTTTGTTGTTGGGGTTTTCCTGTCTATTATGCTTAACTGTTTTATTCAGCCTTGAGGGCTTGTTGTACCAGGATGTGGGTCCTACAAAAACCCTCAAATTTTACCATTTTCCAAAAAAAAGATGTAATCACACCATATTTAATATTATTGAGACACAACATACACATTTTGGATGTCAAAACCTTCAATATATTGGTTATGGAGGTCATTCCATTAGAAGTTCCACTACCTCTTCGAAAATCATTCACCACCTTAATAATTTTTCTTGGCCAAAGTTGCATGTTTCTCATGAGAAAATGGATAAGGCATGTTTTTAAATCAAAACACAAGATCTTTCTTCAAATATGAAAGTACCACCAAATATAATCATCATAACAAAAGAGTAACTTACCCAGACTCGTCTTAAGAGGTTACAAATGAAGGTGAGTACATGTTTTTACACTACTACCCAAACATCGAGGATGATGTTTGTTTGATTGGGAGGAGAATGTTACGCCCCTAACATATACCCTTTATATGTCTAAGCGTGTTCTAACATTTGACTTATATAGCATTTATAATTATATTTATTAGTTACTTAATCATTAGATATAAACTAATAACAATGAAGGGATATGACCTTTCACAATCATACCTATATATATATGGGTGAGTAATTCCTTCCCATAAGTGTGAAGAGTATGAGTTAGTGTCTTATTGTAAGACTTAGGAGTTTGCCCCCTCAAAATGACTTAATAATACATTATATATTCTGATATATCTACATTTATTTTCAAGTAATTCCATTCCAAAAATGGTAATATAAACATAAATGATGTAACCTAACAAAAAACTAACACGTTGTTGTTTGGAAAAATTTTTGTTATGGAGACAATAAACAGTTTTAGGGGACAACAATCCATCCTCTTTAATGGGGAGGTTCCCTTATTCAACCAAAACTTGAAACTCTAAATATTTACAAATATACAAACTAATCAACTCTTAATGAGGATATTGGTAACTGTGAATGGATTCATAGTTTTCAATACATAAGATAAACAAAGAAATAGGATTGGAGGAATTACAACAACAAGGCTATGATAAGACAAGTTGATCAGAGAAACATAGTTACAACTAATGGATTGATCAAGGATAAGAAAATCCTCCTTGGTTTTTTCAATATTACCAACTAAATGTATAAGCGAAGGAAAGAGGAAATAACACTTTCAAATAAGAAGATTGCAAATCTTTATTTTACTTATGCATGCAAATGGAACTACAGAACATGTGTGTTTGCATAAATGAAAAATTCACAACACATAAAATGCATATCAAATCAAAGTTCAACACATGTTACTCCATGAATCGGAACACAAAGTTTCAGATTTTAAATAAAAAAAACAACACATTAATGAGAAAAAGAAGGGAAATTGAGAGAACAAGAATGAATATAAGGAGGTTTTCCTTGTGTATTTAAAAAAAATTGTATCTTTACAATCAGATACACCAATATCCAACCCCTTTTACAAATAAACTAAGGCCTTATATAGGTTGAGGGGAGGATATAACTACCTCAACTAACTAAATGTTCTAAATTAAGTGTTAAAACACTTAATTACTTGATTACATAAACTAGCTATATTTGACAATTTTCTTTTTTGATTACAATAAATCCAACTTAAAAATAGAACAACTATTAGACTAAAAACCAAAAGAATAAGGAATGGTGGGCATAGCTGAGGTAGATACTTTGAGCTTGAGCACATGCATTATGAATTTGGTGACCACAATAGAGATTTATGAATCCTTGGGAAATCTGGTATTTGAAAGATTATTCAACCAACTGTTAAGGGCATGTTCCATTTCTTTAGCAATTCCACCATTTTGTACCACTCCCTTTGTTGCTTCTATAACAACATTATTGATTTTAGAAAGTACTTCCATCTTGCCCTTTTCAACTAACTCTTCTTTGAATACATTCTCCTTGATGAGTGATTTGAAATTTTCCTTAATTTGATCAACTGAATTCCTTTCTGCTGAATTGTCCTTAAAGAGTTGAAAACATCTGCAAAGATCTTAGGTTTCATTGATTCTCCCTTTTGGAATACATTATTTAATTCATTGACAGCTTCCTCAAGTACTTTGATTCTCCACTCCATGCCAAAAGTCCATGTTCTGGATAAGTTACTCTTAGAATCATCAAAAATATTTCCTGAAAGGAGGATTTTTTCATCTGTGAGCATCAAGATTCTAAGGTCTTAAACCATATCAACCCAAATCTTGAGCTCCTTACCAATACCATTTATTCTTAACTTGATTTATTTTTTGGCTATGATGATATTATCATACTTCTTGAATGCTTCATCAATGAATTGTAAACCTGAAACTAGAATGCCTTCAACTTAGGCATTTAAAGCCTTACCAAAAGCAACATTCTTTTTAATCTCGGTGATTGCTTTTACATCGATCCTAGAAGTAGTAGCAGTGGGTGAAAGTGTGGAGAGGTGTAGACAAAAAATCATCCACTTTGAGTCATTATTTGTTCTCAGTCTCATACTACTATTCATATGGTTCTTAATTAAAAAGAGTAATAATTAACCCACGTCTTTGGCCATTTTTACATTGCTTATTTGTCGTATTTTCAATCTTACACCTGCACTTTCCCAGTTTGTATTTTCATGATGTGTTTTTCCTATATCTGAATGGGGCACCTAGCCATAACTAGGGCACCCCAGGTGCCTTAGTCTTCTCTGGGGCACCGTGATCCTATTTGCACTTTACTCTCACCTTTTGGGAACTTTCCACCCATTTGAACTTTCTATCTTTTTTTTGGTCAGCCTCTTCGGGGTTAATTACAAAATTAGAACAAGAGAACCATATAAATATAAATTTATGCTACCATAATGAGGGACCAAAAACTAAGCATCTACTATCACCATCCAGAGTTGCATCCATCAATGACATCTAAAGCTACATTTGCGTCCATCTAGCTCCATCACAAGGCATACAATGTTGGTTCATCTGTATCATACTTCATAGGAGGGGAGTTTATTGTTTCCATTCACATATTTACTACATTCGACATATATTTATTTTCTCACTACTTCACAAAATGTGACTGACATAAGAGAAACCTAGGGCACAATTTTTTTACACACACCTAGACTTACATTGGGTCTTATATGTAGCGTAACACTCAGTGATAAGTCCATAAATTTGGTAGATGAGGAAAATCCAACTCCTTTATATGTATATTTCTTTTTTTAGGGTTTTGATGCTTTGTCTGGGGTCTTACAAGTGATTCTTTCGTCTCTTATTCACAGGGACATTCAAAATAGTTCAACGACATTAGTGCAATAGGAAGAAAACATAGGTGAACATCCAGTGACACTCTAGAGGAGATTCCCTAGCCATTTCCATAGACCAAGAAGCCCACGAGTGCCCCTATCCCTTTTCAGGTGCCCCATTCTGGTCAAACAACTCAGATCTACATTTTCTTGGGCTTTTGTATGACGTTTTCCTCCTCCTGTTCACCTGGGTTACACTGTGACACAGTCCCATGACAACATCAAATCAACTAAGTATTTTCTTAACCCTTATTTCACATTAGGGTTTTGCATTTTCTATCTTAGTTCACTTGGGTATATTTGATATATTTTATTTGGTCATTTGTTTAGTCATTTTAGTCCTCCTATAACATTAGATTACACTAGAATAATCCTATTTAGTTAATCAAGAGGGGAGTAGGATCAAGAGGAGTCTTATCTGATGAGAGGAAAGACTTGATGAAATTAGAAAGAAGTTGCATCTGCTCCTCAAGTTGCTCATGAGCCTGCTTCCCTTACTTGAATTTATCAATGACCTTATAAATAGTCTCTTTAAGGTTTTGAACCTCACCCTTAGGAGTTGGATCTCCCAATGAGATTCTTGTAAGTTCAAGATCTGAGATGGATATATATTTTTCACTCTTTTCTTCCTTTGGTTTAGTAATTTTCAAGAACTATTGCCATGTTGAATTAGAAACCAAAAGAGAATTTGTTTTAGCTTTCTTCAAATGAGGGAGAGATGTGCTAAGGAGGGAAGTCACTGCATCAAATTTTAGAACTTCTACTCTGGATTGTGCTTTCATATTTTTACTATCAACCATGGGTTGAACCCATCTGAAATAATCTATAGAGGATGTTTCTGGAGGAGGAAATGTGAGAACAATTTGGGAACTTGAAGGCTGAGAAGTAGAAATATCAACAATAGAAGTCATAATGGAAGAAGAGACATGCCTTCTAATATCCAAATTAGGCCTTAAAACATCTATTTTTTTTAATCTGGCTCAATTATTTCAACTTCATATTGTCCTTCATCATCTTCTCCAGATTCTTCCCCTCCTCCTTGTTCATCATGTTTTTTCTCAGTTACTTATTCTTTAGTAGGCTGTGATGTTTGTTTAAGGGCAATATCACTAGCCATATCTTGTGTTTTCCCTTTCTCCACTCCTTGTTTAGGCGTTTCTATCTTCTTTTCAATCTCCCCTTATCTTTCTTCATATAAACCTTGGTTCCTGAGTCTAAGGGAGAGGAGGAAGAATTTTTTTGAGTTGGGACATATTTTTGTGAAGTGGAAGCCTCCTGAGAAGAAGAGGCTTTCTGAAATTCTCTGAATTCCTTAATTTTTCTATTAAACCAATACCTCATTCTTAGGAGAATAGAATTGTTCAAATCATCAGGGTTGTATCTCTCCTTTTGAGACCAATAAATGGTGGACTGAGGAGTATACTAAATGGATCTTATATAATCTACGGTATAAATATCAGAATCATCATCTACCATCCCTTCTAGAACTATATATAATTTTATGTCTTTGATTTGATGTAATGCCAACCTACACAACATCCTTTTCCTAACTTTGTACTCATCAACACCATTATCCCAAGAGTCCTTGAATGTTAGAAAGTGATATTAAGTCATCCTTATATTATTTTCAATAAATCCCTTACTGTCAAAAGAATCCCTTTTCTGATATGTATGGAAATTAAATTTTGAGACAATCCTTTCAACATTTTGAGCATTTAAGGTCGATATGCAAGTGTAATTCCCCAAAGAGATAGGAAATTGGATGCCTGAAATTTTCTTATCCCTGGAAGTTCTATGAAGAACATCTAGTTGTCTAAAAATCTCAACCAAGATTATCTTATCATTTCAATAGATTGGCAACTTGTATGGTGCCCCCTAAAATCTGGCTATCTGAATGTATGAAAATTCCTGAACTGAATGAATAGGCTGTCATAAGTAGAAATCAATTGCCTAGCCTATAGGGATACTCTTTTAGTCATATTTCCTTCCATAAATCTGACCAAAAACATAGTGAAGGCATTGTTTACTCTTCTATGGTGACTCTTGATGATCTCGTATGTGAGTTAAGTATATAATTCATATACAGGTGAGTTTTGCTTGTTAGCCTGCCCTGTTAGCCCAACCCATATCCTATATCATGTTATAATGTACATCAAGTATGAAGTCATGTGAAATGTCTTGCTTTGATGAACATTGACAAGTTAGCGAGTTTGATTTCCACATATTATTTTCGCACAATTCAAATGTTGTTTTCCTTCACAAATTATGTTAATGTAGACACACATCCAATTCTGAAACTCAATGCTGGATGGTATACCAATTACCTTGGCCAATAGTGTTATTATATCTAAAAGTTCCTGTAGGAAGTCAATTTGGTAGAGGGTATTGGGTAATTTGGAAGGCCCTGTTATTTTGAATTTCAACCATGATTTAGCAATCATGGTGTTATGTCTCAAATTTTACCTTACCCCTTTTTCTCCTAGACACAAGAAAACATTCCTCTATACATTTTGTAGTGTCTTCCTTATTCCTTCCTTGATAATATCACAAATATGGTAGGGGCCACTTTATTTAATCTGAAACTTTAGTTCAATATCATTCATATTTAAAGTGGTTTCGAAACATTTACATGTCAACATTACATGTTTGGATTTTCATATTGATATAGATTGTTATCATGGACATTTTTCAGATTGATTGATTACATTATAGTAAGGATGGTGATTGAGATCCAACTTACGTTAACAATTTTCAAATTTCAAGTTCACAGTTTGGTGTATATTTTCTTTCCATGGTTGCAGTAAAAGTATTGGTGGTTACGCTTATTTGTACAAAGAGAATTTAAAAGGAATTGGACTACAATTTTGGTTTTGTCGTAATGTCATGGTGCCATTTTATGGCCTCTTGGATATAACTTATATTCGGACATATTGTTACATTTTTTTTTCTTGTTGATCATGGAGTATGAGATAAATGGTGCTCAAATATTTATACATTGATAATGCAAATAATTTGAGAAAGTTGTAAAAGCCAAATCACAGTTAGTATGGTAAGATCTTGATTTCTTTATGGTGAACATTGTGAATTGGAATTTTTTTAAATGGTTAGCCTGACACATTGATCAATTTCAAAATGATAAGTGGCATTATAATCATGAACCATGAATTTAGGATTGTGGGCATGTAAAGCACATTTATGGAACCTAGCTCGAGGTACATTAAGAGTTGAATGTGAGTTTTGAGCCTATCCTTTTCCACTACCGCCGGTTTTGTTGGTCATTTGATTTTTTTTCTCCGTCATAGCAAAGCTCTATCAAATTTTGCTAGAATCATTTGGGTCCTCTATTTTGTGCGTTTGCGTGCTCTCAGGAAGCTCAACAACAGTTCATCATACCTTTCGAGGTATGTTGAGTCATCAGCTGGCTATGAATGATTCTTGTGCTCAGTTTTAGGACTCATTTCAGTCATGTCGAGTCAACATTTGCTATATTTCTACATGTTTTCATATTTTAAATCTTTTTCTTCAATAGAAAACTGAGTTTTTAGTATTTTAAGATTGCATGGTTATTTCATTCAGAGAAGATTTGATTTTGTCATCGATGTTTTAGGTTTTTGATGGCTCATTTTTTCTCTTCTGTTGAATGAGGTTTTTGATTTTCTAATGAATTGAGGTAAAAGGATTATGGGTTGGATAAGATAGATGTTGTGAAAATGGTTTTAGAATTGGGTTTTGTTGAATGACTATGGCAATATTGGCTCTAAAATCGATGGAGAGATATGTTGCAAGTTTTAAGTTTTTGGGTTTTTTTCATTGACAACTGAAGATTTTGATGGATTTCAAAATGATAACTGAGAAATTTCTTTTTTGTTTGAACTTGTATAGTTTCAGTTTTAGTAATTATTATGGTTCTTTGATTTACCCATTTTGTGTTTTTTCTCTAAAAACATTTTTCTTCTGGAAATCTAGTATTTTGTGAATAAATGAAATATCTATCAAGAGTTGTGTCATTCCAAACTTGTTTTTAGAGGTCTTCATGAATTATAGATTTATGGGTATTATTTATTGGTGAATAAAGATGCAAATAGAGTTCGACTTCAATTTAATACTATGAAATGAAATAATACTTTCCAAAATATTTGCATAAATTGATATTTGAAGCAAATTATCGAATGACGTGGTTTAGAAATCTATGTGCTTGCATGTTGCTGACTGTGCATTTTTTTCATTTTCATGAGGAATTTCCACTGGAATTTGAGGAATATTGGTCAAAAAAGGGACTCAATGTGTCTTTAGATAAGATGAACTGGTTATAAAATGCAAAGTGCTTGTTAAGTTTTGATTGTTCCAAAGACTGTAAATTTTGATATAGTGAGTGATACAAGTTTGGTTTGATGTTCTAATAAGACTCAGTCTTAAAAAAAAATGTTTCTTTTAAGTTGCAAGAATCACACATGAACAGAAAATGGTGTTTCTTTTGAGGTTTTCAGTGATGTCTTGAGTAAGTCAACATGACTTTTTGATAAAATTTGATAAGTATTTTTATGATCCTGTGATTGTTTAGCATCTATTTATGAAATGAAACAATACAGAAATGATAATTGTCGTAATTGGTTACAAATGCCCAGGTATTGGTGGAGTGGATGGTGAACTCCACAAGGTTCTCGATCCAATGCAGGTTGGCCAGATGGCAATATGTTCTCCCCGCGTAGAGATTCTCCTTGTGGTGGAAGAAGAGGTTCTAACTTGTTTCGGGTTCATGGAACCTTTTTCCGCCGGAGTGGTCTAATACGAGTTTCAATTCATTTTGATTCCAGAGAACCTATCCTTCGAGAGGTCTTGCAACTAATTGATTGTCCAAATGATCAGCCTATTTGCAGTTCGTTAGAGGTAAATGGCCCCCATAATTTACATCAACAATCTCATTCTGACCATGCTAATTCAGCTTCTCAAAGACCAATTCATTCCAATCCTCCTCCATATAATGCATAAATCAAATTGCCATTGCATACCCTAAAAAACTCTGCAGATGAATGCCTTCCTTCTCTTGAATGGGTTTGGTCATCTTCTACCATACCGACATAGTTACGACCAGTTAAGCGAGTTAAGTTGGAAGTTGATAGTGAATCTGGTGCCATGACATATAAAGTCTTAAATTTAGAATCGTATGAGTATACATAACTCAATGCAGTTGATGGCACTACGGTACTTGATTTAGTGGGAGATGATTAAAATTATTGGCTTTTACTTTAGAACTTGCTATTTTGAGACAATTTTTATGCAGACTTGATGACATTTGACTTGGTTATATTTTGGCTCAGATTGCACTTATTTTGATGATATGATATTATTATACTTGTGGTGGAATGTTAGTAAACTAAAGTTGTACATGTGTGTGTGTGTTTATGAAAATATTTAAACTCTATATTATAATGTCAATTAATGTGGTCTAGAAAATCTAATGCAAATGTATGGTTATATGATGTTTTGAAATAAATGTTATATCTTGATATTGTGGGTCCCCCGCCCTTATATTTGTTTCCTGATTATTATCTTTCCATGATAATTTATGATATGATTTTTTTAATCATCTATCATAAATTAAATTGATAATCTCTATCATGTGCTATATTATCTATTAAAGTGATATTTTTTCTTAACTATCATTTTAAATGAGGAGATCGGTTGTAATTGTTTTATGGAGAAGTAAATAAAAGAACAGGAAAGATTCTTTTGCAAGAGGAGGAACATCAAGGTAATTTGCATTTGAGTTTAGTAAATTTTCATCCTATATTTTCAGTGAAAGTATTCTGAATGAGACTTTGATTACAGGATCTTGATAACCTAAGTTTGAAGATTTGAGTGTAAACATTAGATACAACAAGTATATACAGTTATATTGTTATTATTTTGATTATCTGAATATTGAATTTTCTGTGTCTAATCTATAATCTGATTACAAAATTAAATTTGTATATCTAGAGGATCAATGAAGGTTGTTTACACAGATTTTTGAACATTTGGGTTTATAATATGTCATTTTGGCTTTTGCATTGTTAGATCTTGAATGAAGTTGATTTTAGTGACTTTGTGCTTCTCATTTGTAAATTTGCTTCTCAATATTAATATGAATTTCATGTTGGTCTCTTATGAATTTGTATCATTGTGAATATGTTGTATACTTTCTTTTATTTTTATTCACATTCTGCTATTTAAAGCAAAAATTGGGAATATAAGAGTATAAATTCCTTAAGTTTAATTTTTGTATCATTCGAAACAAAGTAAAAAGGTTTTATTTATTGGAAGTTAAAAGGTTTTATTTCATACAAGCACTATTCATGCAACTGAATACCATAAAAGTATAAATGATGTTGCAATATTGTTTTATTCCCTTCAAGAGGTTATCTAATTCATAGATATCACTCTGTCAGATAGGGTTGATAATATTATAGATTGTGGGTTTTCTCTTTCTTTATTCTTTCCTTTCTTTTTTTTGTTTGTTCTTTGTTTCTTTTCTTTTTGTGTTTGTTTCTTTGCTTGTAAATTCTCTTTATTTTCTTAATGAAGTAATTGGTTTTCCCAAAATCTTAGGTTTGTTTTTTATAAGCAATTTAAGGCATAAAATACCCTACACTTAGAATATTTTCTAAGTCCTTCATATAATTAAAGATGGTTCGATTCTGTCTTAACCTTTACAATAGGTAAAAGGGTTGATTTAGTTGTTGGTACATTTTTGTCAACAACACATGATCTTGTACTTATCTAGACTGAGGTCAAATAGTCTCTGGGCTTCAGTTTTGGTTAAAATATTGGAGTCTTCAAAACTAGGGATTCCTAAGGCCACACTAATATGATGAGCATCTAACTGAGCAATGACTCGACCCCTAAGATCTTTAAATTCCTTAGTTTATGGATTGAAATTGGATGCATAGGAAAAAATCATGTTAGTGGATTGTACTGAGGTGGGGAAGCCATTAACATGAGCTAATCCACTATTCTTAACACATTGGGCCAATAGGGTTTGATTATCATATGATATTCTAGCCCAAAAGTAATCTAGATTCATGTGTTTGACATCACTATCACCAATGCCAGGCAAAAACGTTTCTACAGAAGAAATTCTCTCTTATCCAGTGTATTGGAACTTCATGATGATAGATTTATGGAGGAGTCATGGAAAACAAAGGCTATAAAATGAATTATGAGGAGTGTTTGAAGGGGACGACTTAGAACTAAAATAATTACCATAATGAACAAAATTAGGATGAAACTAATCACTTTTTACATGAAAAATATGATACCCTCACAACAATCTTAATGCACTTTGAATTTTTGAATATAGACAAAATTTGAAGAAGTTATGAGAAAATTACCTCTTTGACGCACGGGAGGGAGAGTAGACACAACACCGTTAAGACTTGATCTTTGAAAATGTGAAATGAATTAAGTATGGAATGATTTTAATAAGACTTGAGGATGAAACAGTCCCCTCATACAAATCGGTGAATAGGATATTAATTGGCCAGTGGGAACACAATTTCAACCTTTTTTCTTATAAATCAGTTATGATGGAGTTGGGGAGAATATGAACACATTGTACAATCCCAATTTCCATACATTACAGGTGCTTCGGGGATGTGAGAAACACACAACACAATGGAACAAGTTTCATTAGTTCTCATAGAGTCCGCATTCGCTAATATGAATGTCAAGAAGAAGGCATGCATGGGAAACAAACATGTGGAGAATGGGTGGTTTAAAGGAACAAGTTCCAAGCATTCCATCAATTCTCACAATTTCTAATTGAGTCAATGTGAAGGAGAGGTGTGACAATGTGGGAATTGTGTGGAATCAGAGCATACAAAGAACTTAAAAAATGTTCCCAAAGCTCAATCAAATCTTGATTTAAATGGTGAAACCAAGAAGTGCGGCTTATGCAGCAATGTGGGGGAATAAGAGGAATGGAGGAGTTATTCCTCATGTTCCTCAAAAGTATGATTTATCTAACCAAGGCCCAGATTGGCCAAAAAAATGACTAATTGTTTGGGATTTTCCTCATTTTTAACAACAAAAGGTAAGTATAACCAAGACAAATAGGTGACTTAACCAAAAATTCATTTTTTTTTTAATTTCACAATTTTAGGGTCTAAGAAAATAACTAGTTCTTTTTGGGGATTGAATTGACTTGACACAAAGTTGAGACAAGACAAATAAAAGAACTCCAAAATCTCTTGGTTCACAATACCAATGCATATCCATTGGGAAGATTACAGTTAAATGCACAGAAGAAGACCAAGGAACATGAAACACAAACACACAACAAAGACCAAAACAAAGACTAGGTATAAGACTGTACAAGGGACTGCCATCCATTCAAGACTTAAACAATTTGAGATATTGTCCACTATATGGTAATAGAAGAGTAATTCTATCCATATAGTCCAAATAATAAGAGTTATCTCCAGTAAAGTGTCAAATTCGAAACAAACTAAGCCAAAGTGAATCAAACTTACCATGAATCCCATGAGGTTATCTCCTTTTATCCCAAAGTAGGATAATGTCTCCAACTTAAAAGTCACGAGACTTGGTCTTCTTGTCAAAAAGCTGCTTGACCCTTTGTTGATGGGATGAGATATGATCAACTACTTGAGTCCTTTCTTCCTCTAACTTTTGCAAGTACATGATCCTCTTTTCCAAGGCATCTTTGAACTACTCATCTTCAATTGCTTTGTCTAGGTGTAAGGATGATAACTCGAGTGTGACTAGAAATTGATCATTCATTTCATAGACCAGTTGAAATGGAGACATTTGAATAACCCTCTTAGGTGTTATTCGATCATCCCAAAGAGCATCATACAATTTCTTGTGCCATTTTTGTTGTGATTCATCAACCAATTTCCTCATTATGGTCACTATATTCTTTTTGGTTGATTCAAATTGCCCATTTCTATGTGGGTAATAGTCCGAAGAGCATGAGAAAGGGAAATTCCATAACCATGACATAAATCTATGAGTTCGTATGAAGAAAAATTTGGAGCATTATCTGTTATGACCTTTTGGAAACTCCAAATCAAACCATAATATTTTCTTGAATGAAATTGCAGACAACCTTGGAAGTGGTTTTCTTGACATGGATGACCTCCACCCACTTTTTGAAACAGTTTTTTGTAGTTAAAACATGAGTATGCCACACATTAGAGTTGGAAGTAAGATTTTCAATGAAGTCTAACCCCCATTGTTGAAAAGGTTCTTCAATCACAACGATATTCAATGGAAGAGTAGCTAACTTAGGTCTTCTAACTAAATTTTGACAAGCTTCACACTTCAAGATCCACTTAGTTGTATCCTTAAACAAGGTCAGCTAATAGTAACCTCTCTAAAGAATCTTGTGAGTTGTTACAGATGAAAAAAAGTGCCATCCACAGGATTGATTGTGGTAAGCGCTTAGCAATATTTTTTGTTGTTCTTTATCCACACATCTTAAGAAGCAACCACCAATGCCTTTCTTTAAAAGAGAGTTGTCCCAAAGGACATGCTAGGAAACTATGAGTTTGATGGATCTCTTTTCCTTGGCATTAAGATGTGTGGGACATTCCCCATATGTAAAAAAATGGGCAATGTTAGAATACCATTCATTTGTGGAGCTCAAAAAGAGAACAATAGGAATTTCAAAAATTTACTTGTTAGTTGAATCTCCATTTACACTCTCAACAATCAGCTGACATATACCCTAATATCGTACCAACTCAGTTGGCTTGATATAAAGGTTATATTATTGAACCTTAATAACCTAATTACCTCTCTTGGATCCAAACTCTTGTTGATTCAAAATGGATTTCATGAGTGTATCAAGGAAAAAACAATGGAATGGGAATGGGAATTGAGAATGTAAAATCTGAACTGTTTTAAATCCTTAACCACAACAAAAGCATGTTTCTTGATTTGAGAATATTTCAATTCATGATCTTTCAAAACATAACTCATAAAGGAAATTGGCACTTCACACCCCTGAAAAGTCTTCTGAACCAAAATGACAGACAAGGTGTGTTTTAAGGCATAATAGTAGATAATAAATTCCTTATCAAAATCGGAACAATCCAGAACTGGTGTTCTTGTAATAACCTTCTTTATTTATTCAAAATATTTATTTCTTTATGAAATCTAGTGAAAATACTACTTCTCTTTCATCATTTGTATGTTTCGAGTCAACTCAGTAAAACATTGAATGAATCTTCTAAGGAAGTTGATTTTGCAAAAGAAATAGAGAACAATTTTTTTTATTGTAGGGAGATAAATCTTATTAATATCTTGAAATCCTTCTGGGTCTATTTTGATTCCATCCTTAGACACAATATGTTTGAGAAATTTTCCCTTAATCACCCTGAAAATAGAGTTATTAGGATTAAGTGAAATGTCATGATCTCTACACTATTGGAGAATGAGCTCTGGGTGCTGAAAGTGGTCTTCCCTATTCTTAGAGAAGATAGTGAGATCATCTAAATAAACCACAATGCACTTATTTTTCAAAACTATAAAAGCTATATGTATGTCCCTTTGGAAAGTTTCACATACATTTATCAGACCGAAGGGCATCCTCTGGTAAACAAATGTGCCCCATGGAGTTGTATAGGAAGTCTTGTGTTGATCTTGCACATCTACTTCGATTTTTTTATATCCCAAAAGTCCATCAAGCATGGATAACATTTCCAAACTAGTCACAAACTATAGGATTTTATCCATCATGGGAAGTGGGTAATTATCCTTCAAAGAAGCCTGAATTGTTTGCACATTAAGTTTTAGGATTTAATGATAAAGAGGTTGATGGAGTAGTGTCATAACATTCTTAGTATATTGATGACATGGAGATTCATAAGGTTTCATGATGTCATGAGGTTATTTAGTGAGATTGGCTTTGTTTAGCAAGCTTAGTCAGGTGACCTAGCTATGTAGGTGATGGTGAAATATAGTTTGAGTGGTTTGGTGCATTGAGGAGCATGGAGATTATTTTTGGAGAGTGTTTAGGCACTCACATGAATTTAAGAATGCATGTACAGGTGGAAGACTAAGTTACAAGTGCTCATCTAGACCAAGTCTAGGTGCTTGGAGGCATAAGGATGAGTTGTAGAGCCATGTGAGATCATAGAGGAATGTAAGTGAGTGATACATGATGTATAAAGTGTGCTAGGATCTTTTGGATAGGTTTGATCATGGGTTACAATGTTGATTTAGCTGACCTTAGCATAAACCATGTAAAACTGTAAGGGATGGTCATGAAAATGAGATGGGTTATGAAGATTCAGACATATTTGAGATATTATGATGACTAGAGATGGTTTAGAAATGTGTCACAAAGGTGTGAGAAAAATTTCAAGTTTTTATTAAGAAGATTTTACAAGTTATTGTGTTTTAGGTGAAACAGGGTCCAAAAGAAGGTGTTTTCCAGCTCGAATTGCAACTTCTGATTCTTAACATGAATTGTGTGCATTGCATGGGACCTTTTTTATGTTAAGGATAATTTTCCATTGAGTTTATTAGATTTCAAAAAAATAATGGAGTGGTTTCATTTTCACATTTTTATGAACAAATGTTAAGAAGGTAAACAACTTTTTATGAGTTTGAAACCCTAGCTAAAAAGTAGTAGGAGAGATATTTAGTGTAAGTGCCCATAATTTAGTTCTTGTGCTATTATGATTATTTTATGTTGTAGATGACTCCTCCAGGTTTCTAGAAAGGTAAGATAGAGCATGTGGTGATGAGTGGACCCCACTCAAACATGTAAGCGTCTGAATAATTTCAATTTGGGACAAAGTTTTCCAAAGGAATTGTGTAATAAATTGACATTGTTTTTATCCTGGGAGTTTTAATTGATGTCCATGATGGTTTCAGATCATGGTTGAACTTATAAAGGGAAAAGTGTGCCCTATTTATGAAGACTGGTCCTCAAGCAGTTTTTGTAAGAGGGTACGAAAACCCGCAAGCAAGGATCATGAGGGATGACGTGCACATCAATGAATGTGCGAACGGCAGCGTGAAGAGATCTCGGGAGGAGTGAGCATCAATTGAATGTGTAAGAAAAGATTCGACAAATGGGAAGAGCCTCGATAAGCCACAAAATGCTCCTCTCTCTCATAGATCCAAAAGGGTGTACATATAGGAGGTGCCGAGTAACCCCCAATGCTGCAGTCATGACAACTTGAGTGGAGAGGGGGAGTTACATTCCCAGAATAGAAGTGTAACTCCCAATGACACATATGATGCATTTATGCATTGACGCGTAAGATAATCTCATAATGACCCCTAAATGACACATGGACCTACGATCTGACCTAAGTGAGATGACTCACCTAATGATGTGGAAAATAATACACACCAACACCCCCCCTTCATCGTAACTTAGGATGAAGTGGCAAGTCAGAAATGAGAAATGGGTCCCGACACAAAGCCTAATGAGGTATCCACATATAAGAAAAAGGTCCCAAGAAGTGAAGGAAAACCCAGTGGGAAAAACATCCACCACAAGAGAACAAAACACTCTCTAATCTAAGAAATATGCCAAAGATGGGTCCCAGCTCTAGATGAGCCTGAAAAGGTACCCATGTACAAAGAGGCAATCTCTTAGAAAGAAGAAGAAGAGAGAAGAAGAAGGAGACAAGAGGAATGCAGAAGATGCCATGGATGGATCTAAACTCTATAGCTCTAGGAGGTCTCCCAAAAGAATGTTGATGATGAGATCCTTTGCCTTTAGACTAAAGAAGAGCCACCCGCAATGAACTGTGTTCCTACCCTTAGGAAGGAAAAAAATGACATGTTGGAAGTCCACCCACTCCACAAAGGAAAATGAAGGTAGTAACACGAAGAACTCTAAGTTTGGTCCATGAAAGTGTGACATAGGTCTAACAAGTGAGTGCAAAGAAACCGAAGGTAATGTCACGAGTGCATAACTGTTAGAGTATGAAGGGTGAACACCCACAAAAAGGATGTCCAACTGATGTGAAGGCAACAAAACATCCCCGATAATAGAAAATGGATCCATAAGCAAGGGTGGATCAATGAAGGTATCTGGAAAAGTGGAAGTGGTAAGAGTCCCAGAAGGGGCACTCCCAACAACGGAGATGATGAAATCCTCTGAAATACCTAGCATCACAAGTGTACTCTGCGAAAAGATGACTAAGGTCAAGCAGATACTTGTCCCAATGAGGGGGCTCAACAAACAGAAGAGTGATGTCAGATAGGTATGAGTCATCCAATGAAGGTAGAGGAGTGAAATGGGCCTCACACACTAAAGGTGGAAAAGAGGTGGGTGTGATGACTGTATGAGACTGAGAAAGAGATTGCTCGATATCTGATGAGATGTGGGATGTGTCAACACTCTCTGGAATAGTGAGAGGAGGAGAAGAGTCCTCTGTAGTACTCTCTGTATCAGAACTGGGTGCACAATCCTCGTCATTAGAAGTAGAATCAAATGAGTCTATGTTAGTGGAACTGCCATCACACAAAGAACAAGAGGAGACAACTGGATCAACAATAACAACAATGGCAGCAGTATGTGAAGGGTCTCCATAGAGGGACTGAAGAATTCTCTAGACATGGTGGGATGGATCCGAGTCTACCACGTGAAACTAGAGATATCTAGAGATGTGCATCATTAAGTGACCAAAAACATGGTCACAAGTTTCAAGGAAGTCCTCCAGATGATGATGATCAGTGGGTGTAGGAACTGGCCCAAGCAAGAAAGGTGGAAGACCCTCATAGGTGAAGTAGCGTTCCATGGAAGCACGCCAAACTGAATAGTTATCTCTCCCTGTGAGAAGTGGCGAAGGCTGTAAGGTGATCCTACGACACTCAAGTATGGAAAGAGCCTTGTCCATGATGTAGAATGAAAAGTGCAAGTTGCACAAAAGCAAGATGTCAGACTCAGCTGATAGTGCATCTGCATGTGAAAACCCAAGAGTACTAGTCAATGCCCCTAGAATGTGGCACTTTATAAAGTAGTGTGCTTACAAAAATGATAATGTCATCACGTAAATTGAAAGAAATCATACAACTTTGACTAAGGAAGCGCTAAAAAATGAGATGCGAGTAAAAAATTATAGCATAAATACGATTCCCGCAACTATTGGAAAATGCCAATAAACACTACAAACTGATTAAAAAAGTTCCCGAAATGGGTGCAAAGGGTATTGTGTGGGTACTCATTGGAAATGGCATCAAATTTTAGGCAGGGTTTCTTTTTCTTGCAAGGGGGGATTAGCCTCCTGCCAACCCTAGACCTCGCCCTCCATCTTTGACACACATAGGAAGGGCATAATATAAGCAAAATAAAGCCTTAAACTATTTTACAATGCCATACAAGGAATGTTTTTACCTCAAAACATTAAAAAATAGGGATTGTTTTAACCTGCAAACAATTCTAAAAGGGATGGGCTCAAACCATGTATCTTGTTGACTGAGCTGGGTCTTCTCTTGACCGAGCTGAGTTATGGCAGTCGAGTCAGGCTAGTTTAAATGCCACCAAGGTAACCCAAGTTAGGCTAACACATGTGACTAGTTGAAGCTACATGTGGGTGGGTGAAGATGGCGTTGACACAACAAAGTAATGGTTGGTCCAAGTTTGGTTGATTGACAATGGAGACGGTCGAACAGGAGTCGATGGAGCAGTGTCTCAGTTTCTGAAGATTCCAATTTCTGACCGTGGAAATGTAAATGTGCCTCTCAAGCTCTGGGTAAAGATTGCCCTTACAGGTGTAATTGTCAAGCAGAGTGTAACTGTCAAGCAGAGTGGGTTGTACTGAGTAGCTAAACGTGGCAGGATGAAATAGGCACAGTTTGAGCTTAGAGGTGCACAGAGATCCCTTAACCTGGTAAAGATACATGGAAAACATAACATAGGGGCTCTGTTAAGCAAAAAAAGACAGTCCAGTCCAAGTGAAACTCGTGGAAAAAAAAATGACCACTCTCAATTTCTGACAGTGCACAGGTAACCAGAATGTATGCACACAGGTAGGATAACATAGCCCAAAAGCTGAGCTGTGGAGGCTGAAACATGCACGATGCTGTTGAAATCACTGGCTAATGTGTAATGGTTGTGGAATAGAGAGCTAGACCAAGTTGCACTACACATATTTCTCGTCTCTGGAGGCCAATGCAAACCATGAGCACAAGACACAAACCAATCGATATGTCTGATGCTGAAACTATCAAACCACGAACCATGCATGAGTTAACAGCAAGCAAGCCAATTGAGCTAATGCGATGGAAAAGAGGGTTGAGTGCATGGTTTCACAATGTTAAATGGATCCACCTGAGCCAAGAATGAGGGTAAACCAATGGTGAGGGTGAAAAAATGTTGCAGGTCAGGGAAAAACGTGAGTTGAGGATGAGTGAGAGAGGCACTGAGATGTCGGTAAAGGTAAACAACCAAACACGAGTCAATGGCGAGTCAAAAATATAAAGCGGTGATCAGAGAAAAGTTGTGAAGGAAATGCGGGAACCATGCACAATTGCAGGTATAAAACACGAGCCGTAACTAATGTAAACAAGCCTGTAGAAGATCAACCACAAACAAAACGACCATACAAAAAACATCTTAAACCGAACAAAGGTATAAAATCCCCGAATCAAGGCATTGAAGTGCACAATGGAATATCCATTCCGACACATGCAAAAAAATCTGAATATCATGCCGAAAGCCAAAAAATGCACGAGAAACGCCAAAGAGTGCACAGATCCACACGATCCGCTTTGATATCATGTAAGAGGGTACAAAAACCCACAAGTGAGGATCACGAGGGACAACATGCACATCAATGGATGTGTGAACGAAAGCGTGAAGAGATCTCGGGAGGAGCGAGCATCAACTGAATGTGCATGCAAATATTCAAAAAATGGGTAGAACCTCAATAAGCCACAAAAATCTCCTCTCTCTCATAGATCCAAAAGGGTGTACATATAGGAGGTGTCGAGTAACCCCCAATGTTGTAGTCATGACAACTTGAGTGGAGAGGGGGAGTTACATTCCCAGAATAGAAGTGTAACTCCCAATGACACATATGATGCACTGACGTGTAAGAGAATATCATAATGACCCCTAAATGACACATGGACCTACGATCTCACCTAAGTGAGATGACTCACCTAATGATGTGGAAAATAATACACACCAACAGTTTTGGGGCACTTTCAAAGATTGACCTAGTTTGGGGCCTTCCACTTGGAGTTGGAAGGAAATGTAAGATGTTCCAAAAAGAATATTTAGAGATATTTTTAATGGTATATGTTTTGTATCACGATGATCAGTTTTGATAGGCCAACCAGATCAATTTGTGATGAATGAGGTTTCTTGTTTCTCATGACAAAATTGCTTTGGTTAGATGATGGAGGTAGAAGAGACATGTGATGGATTGGTTGAAGATTTATATCAATTGGAGAGTGAAGAGGGATGAATTTTTTTTCCTAGTGAAGGTATTTAGAGGTCTTGAAAGTGGAGGAAAGGGTGCAAACCAATTGAGTTTCTAAAACTGATTTTTGGGTAGCTTAGTTTGATGAAGATTAAAATTGGTGTGGTTTGCATGTATGTATGTTTCATGAGCTCTAGAAAGAATGGATGTGATATATAAGTAAATTGGATTCCAATGAGTGATTACATGTTATATTTGAGATGTTCTTGGGTGCTCTTGAGGCCCAAAGGTGATGGCTAGTTCCTGAAAACAATTGTTTTGAGAAGGATATGAGCCTTCTTGTGTGAATTATGAATAATTTGATTGGTGCAAGATAATGTGCGACTATGGTTGGTGTTGTTATGTCATATTTTACATGTGTGATGAATTTTAGATCTTTAATAATCATGGTGATAGTTTTTGTGGTCTTTGATGATCCATGTGATGGGGTTTTGAGCTCATTTTGAGCTTTTTTTTGTTCATTTGAGCATGACCGACCTACATGAGTCCATTATGAATGTTTTTATGAAAGTATTTTTTTTTGAGATTTATTTGTCAAGTTAAAGATGTAAGATGAACGTATTTCATGTTTATGAGTTGAGAAGGGTATACAACAAGGGTTTGAGTTCAAATTTGAATGAGTTGAGAGAGGGGGAAAACATGCAACCCAAGTGTGAGTGAGAAATAAGTATGAAGGTGTTATTTTAGAGATGGGGAAGTGTGTGAAAGGTTGAGGCATGTTAGAGAGAATGTGTGCAAGGGTTTAAGATCAAATCAATTCAAGTTTGTCAAAGTTTGAGCGAGCTAGAAGGAGGTGTGTTTGAAGTAGGGTTTTAAGGAGTTTGGAGCTGAATCTTGTGATTAGCATCAGCTGAGTTGTTGTAGCATATCATCAGTTATCTTCTTATCAAAATATTATGTGATGAGTTATATTCATGAAATTATATTTTTGTGAGTAATATCATCAAGGGTCTATGGGTTGGTGCTCTTTGCGGGGTTAGTGCCTCACTAAAGAAATCTCTTGTGATATGTAATATTTACTTGAGTCTTTGTTATGTGAATATAAAAAAAAATAGTATATTTTCTTCCCCTTGAGGTTTTTCAGCTTACATCTTGTGTTTTTGTGTACTCCTTGTTTATGCTATGGTGAATGGTTGTTGATTATTGTTATGATCACATTAATGCATGGTTAAATGTTAATGGTGTATTGAATTTAATTCAATATTGTATAATGGTTTTTTGAAGGAATGATTCACCCCCATCTCATTCCATTCTGCTTCAAACAATTGGTATCATAGTAGGTCCTTTCGGAGAAGTTTGATCAATTGAAAGGAGATCCTTGAAGCACAAAAATTGACGAGTCAACATGATGGCTCTTCTTCTAGCAAGGAACCATTAATTTGATGGATTAGAAATATGCTTTTTTGAGTATAAGGATGAGGACTCACATCATGTCATTTGTATTTTATATTTGGCAATCAATGGTAGATGGTTATATTACTTCTGCAACTCCACCAACAAGTAATGCAACCAAGAAGCTATGTACTGATAGTTTCAGGGCTATGAATGCTATCATGTTTGGATTAGATGAACCTTAGCTTGTAAAGGTGATACATTGAAAATAAGAAAAATCTATGTGGGAGAAAATTTGGGTTCTATACTAGGGAGACTCAAAGCTAAGGATTGTTAAACTCCAAAATTTTAGAAATCAGTTTGAAGGGCTTAAAATGAGTGATGATGAGCCCATTTCCACATACTTTCTTAGGGTTGAAAAGGTTTTCAATGCCATGAGAGGATTAGGTGAAGATGTGAAAGAAGAAGTTGTTGAAAATGTTATGAGATCTCTTGCCCCTATATCTAATTCCGAAGTGTTTACTATTGAAGAGGCCAACGATTTGACTCTTTTGAATATGGATGATTTGCATGGAACCCTAATAACATATGAGATGCAGATTCAAAGCAATAAACCTATTGAGAAGGATATAACCTTAAAGGGTGAGAAGAAGACGAAGATCAAGAAGACTAAGGATAATGAT
This sequence comes from Taxus chinensis, assembly GCA_019776745.2. Lineage (NCBI taxonomy): Eukaryota > Viridiplantae > Streptophyta > Pinopsida > Cupressales > Taxaceae > Taxus > Taxus chinensis. The sequence goes on along the minus strand of CM034148.1, from coordinate 1,122,018 downwards.
GTTGCTCATGAGATGGATGATGATGAGTTGTTTGCCATGATTTCTAGAAGACTAAAAGTTGGATCAGGTAAGTATAAAGGAAATATACCATTTAAATTATTTAATTGTGGTAAGGTAGGCCATTTTTCAGAAAAATGTACTCATAAGCACAAGGATGAAAATGAAGAAAGTGATGGAGAAGATGACAAGAAGGCTGATATGTTTAACAAAGGTAAGAAGAGTTTTAAGAAATCTGATTATAAGAAGAAGAATAAAAAAAGTTTATATAAAAAAGAAGAGTGTTATTCATCTAAGGATAGTAGCATTTATGATGGAGTATATGATTCTGAATAATAATTAGAGCATGAAGAGGTTATTGATGAGGTATTATTCATGACCAAAGATGTTATGAGATCCATGAGTGAAAGTTCAAGATTGTTTGGTGATAACATGCAATATAATGAAGAAGAAGAAGATATTTATGAGATTGAACTGACATATGCTCAATTTGAGATAAAGCATGCTGAGAAGAATTTTAAGAGGATACAAACTTAGGTCAAAGAATATGAAGACAAAATACATGAGCTTATAGAGAAAAATTGGGATGTAACTGAAAAACTAGATGAGACAGTGAGAAAACTAGAGATGTAGATGAGTTCAATGACCCTAAATTTTCAATCTAAGGAAGAGGAAGTTATTGTTCTTAAGAAAGAGTTACCTGAACCTACTATAAAGGAAAAATATTTTTAGAAATTTGAGAAAAGATCCAAGACTTTTGATGACATTTTGAGCAATTAGAAATCAGTAGATGAAAAAACTCATTTGGGTTTTAAAGAGGACTTCAAAGGTAAAGAAATGAAGCAAGAAGATAATGTTTCAAGCAAGGATGGTGAAGGACCAAGAACCAAGGAAGGAAATAAGGAGTCTTCCATCAAAGACAATGTGAAGACAAAGCCCATTAGGAAGCCTAATGCCTTAAGGTATGAAATATATTTTAATTGTTACTATGTTATATGTAATGGTTTTGGACATAGATCAAAGGAGTGTAGGAGGTTTTCTAGTGATGATCAACCATGGAGGGATAACATGAATGAAGAAGCAAAGAATGTAGTTTTCTATAATTTCCATAAAAGAGGTCATACTACTATATATTGTCTACATGAGCTTTCAAGTCAGAGTAGGGCTAATGAAGGTTTTAGGGGTAGAATTCAAGTTGTGTGTTTTAGTTGTAACAGGCCTTGAAATGTTTCTAGGGACTGTCATGGTCCTATAAGGAAAGGAGGGAAATTTCAAAGTACTAATATTCATTTTAGAAGGTAGAACAAGTCTTGGGAGCCAAGAGTGAACAACAACATTCCAGCAAGAGAAAATATTAATGCAAATTAGGGTATGTCTCAGAACTCAGATCATAAACAAGTGAATGAAAGTTATTTTCAGGTTTCTAAGAGGGCTTGTGACCTCTTCAATTCACTCTTCTAGATTCAGGATGATGATATATTCCTCTACTAGTCTTCTTGGATGTGTATTGATCCAAATGAAGCATTGGAAAGAGGGAAGCTAGGTGTTTGAAGTATGTTGCTATGAATTCTTTGTATGATATCAAGGTAGGATAAGGTGTTTCACTAGGTTTTCAAGGTATGTTAGTAGCTCTTTTTTTGTTTCAATCATATAATGTGTGGTTATAGTGAAAGCATATGAGGTTGTGCAGTCATGTATTCAAGTATGTATTGCCACTATTAGAGTGTACTAGGTCTTTTCTTGATCCTTCAAGGTATTGTTGTGGTCTGTTTTTATGTGATTCAAAGTTAAGTGTTTTAGGTTAAGGATAGATTCATGAAAATATCCATTATATCTCAAAAGTGATGACTTATTCTAAGTTTGAGGTCTTGTTAGTAATTCAAGAGTCTATCTCATTTCATCTTGTGTATTGGTCATGTTGTGTTAAATTTATATGAGAATATTTATCATAGTGTCACTAGTGTAAAGCATGTCAAGTGTGTGTACTTAAAGGAGATACAATGAGGATTTTCTAGGTATGTATAAGAATCAATCATTGTGTCAATGTCAAGATTTAGCTAAGTCATATATACTAGACTTTAGGAAATCCTATCTAGGGTTTAACGAGGTTTTGTGAAATGAAGGCCTTAGAGGTTGAATCAAGCATTGAAAAATTGAACATATAACCTTGACATATTCCTCCTCATGATTTTTGTGGCTTTATAGCTTAAGATATTCTTGGTTTCCTATAGTTCATTACAATTTCAGTTCATAGTATTGATACAGTCCAAAGACCTAATTGGTGTCTAGCTGATTTAACAAAAATAGAATTATGCTAAACCCTAGATATTTCAAAGTCACATATGATAAATAAGCAATAAATCACAAATTTGACACAAGCACTAAGTTAATGAAAATATGAAACCCTAGGTGTAAGAGAGGGAAAGAGTGACTTAGTTAATTTCACAATAAATCCCAAATTATGTTGGACTGGAAAACTGATGAAACATGAGGACAAACTATTGCAACCAAACCTAGAATTTTTTTGAACTGCTAGAACAAGATGGAATAGGGTGCCTGGACTAGGGCAGGGGTGCCTAATCCCCAGAGACTTCTTATGGGTGCACGTGTCTCATAAAATGGGTGGAATCTAATTCTCTCGATGTCATAAGGTTTTCGCCAACCTTCGTTGTTGGCCACCTGTATATTGCACTATGGCCACAAAATTCACATGTAACCTACACAGAAAAATATCTACTATAAAAAACCAAAACACATCAAATCCTGAAAATAAAAAGATAGAAATGGGGATTTGAAATAACCCCGACGGTCACTTGACAGAGTGAAATTACGACTGAGCATTGTACTACATCTCAGACTCCATGTAGTTCTTTGTCTGTGTGTGTAGAATCGTGCCCTAGGAAGCTCTTATGCAAGGTGCACTTGATAGCAAGAAATAATTAGATGTAGCAATGCAGATAGATGTGTGGAAGACAAAATAGACTTCCCCTCCTATGAAGTGTATGTAGAAAAATGAAGTTCCTTGTCCCTTGAATGATAGCTTGATGGATGCCTTGATGCTCTTATAATGCCTTTAGATGTAACCTTAGGTGGTGATAGTAGATGCTTAGAGCTTAGTCCTTTATTATGATCACATAACTTTGTATTTAGATGATTACCTTATTTGAATTTCATGATTGACAACTAAAAGGTTGATCCCTAAGAAAAAGAAAGCCCAAAAGATAAAAGAGGCCCAAAAGAGGAAAATAAGATACAAAGAGGTCAGGGGAACCCAGAGGGGATGAGGGTGCCTAGGTGCTTGTGTCCTTCCTGGGAACTGATGTGCAAAGATAAGAAATATAAATAAGTTAAGGTTATATTGGGTAGTAGGGTGTGTAAGACCGGAAAGGAAACAAGAAAGACAGAAAAGAGGCCAAAGATATATGTCAATTACTAGTTTTTTTGTTTAGGAATCATATGAATAGTGGTATGTGATTAGGACCTAGAAGTGTACCCAAGTGCGTGATTTAGTGTCTACATTTTCCCCACTTTATGTTGTTGAGTGAATACTCGATAACATAAATTAGATAAGAGATGTGTACCTGATAACCATGTATATTGATGATGAAAGCATGCCGAAGAGACAAGAAAAAGCGTAGAGTGATAAAAATGAAGCGTGGAAGCTAAAGAAGGAGGACGAGACCCTAGGGGTGAAGCATATGTGTTGTGTTGTGTTTTTCCTATTGTTGTTGTCGCTTGATGAAGGGATGCTTCTTGTTGCATATTAAGGCCAAACCTACAAAAGAAGAGCGAAAGAGTAGTCAAAGTCACTTGTTATGAAAACTCTATGAAAGCATGCAAAAGTATGTAAAAATGTGAAAAAGTAGTAAAAGGAACATGTGCACCTGATCCATGATGAGTTAAAAGATAGAAAATGTCCTAAACTACTATAGAAGAATGATTTTTTTGGTTGATATCATTCCAAGAACGAGTTTTTGGGAGATATCATACCAAGTGTGAGTTTTTGGGTGATCTCATGCCATGGCAGAAGAGTGTTGGGGAGAAAGGTCTAATGTTATTCTCCATCCCTACCTTCTTCTCAAAATTTATACACTTTGTTCCACTTCAATCAAGTTCAATCCAAGTAGAAAGAGAAGATAATGGAGATAGAATGCATTCTAATTGTTGGAGGATTTTTCCTGTACTATGAAACTGCTATGTGAAATGTTGAAAACTATGTTGATATGAGAAAGTAACTATAACTACCCCTTGGTCATATGAACTCAGGAAAGGTTAGGAGGGCCAAAGCGTTCATATATGTATCTGAGCACTATCATTTGTGTTGTACAGAGGACCCAAGTAAGAATCTGGGTTGTTTATGAAATTGTGCACTATGATAATTCTATGAACTGTACCGTGTTATGGCTCTGTACTGTTGTATGGGGTAACTACTTCACCCAATGTATGCCCCCTTGTTTGGGGTGCATGTGACATCGCTAGGAGGATGTGTATCAAAGGATGGGATTGGATGATGATGATAAATTGTAACTTTGTAGGGGAGAGAATGTGTTTGATAAAAACCAAGGCACTTACAACAAAGTGGTAAAAAATAGGTGTTATTACAAACAAGACAAATACGCATATAGAAGACAAAGTATAATCTAGCATGTAAGAATACAATGTAGACCATGAAAATAAGTTCACAAACATGGGACATCACTCACAATGACTTAATAAAGTCAAGGTTGAGGTGGCCAAAATCATACAAGAAATGAACAAGTAAGATATAGGGCATATCCCACAAACAATGACAAAAAGTATCAAGCAAAGTAACAAACAACCATGGTGGTAACTAGTTCTTGTAAAGCAAATACTACACATGAGGAACCCATCATCATGTTAGAAATATAAGAGGTATGTCAAAGCATGTATGGTCTGATATAGAATAGTGTGCTAGTAAGAATAGGAAGTAGTGTAAAACGAAACAATAACATTTGTAGTGCGTACAAAAGTATATGCCCCCAGGAGCCACAGTGGTACATGTAAGAGGTATAGTGCTAAACATCCAAAATGTGTGTAGAGATTTATGTAAAGGTTGCATTCAAAACTAGAGGACAAGTGAACATGCATGTGGATATAGAAAATATAATGACATATGAAGTATCTGTCTAACATAGTAAGAAAAGTGGAACATGTAAGCATAAGTAAGAAAGAATAAATGCAACCGAGATATGTAATGTTTTGTGAATGTGAATGGAATGGAATGCAACGTGAGTATGATAGGAGAAATGTGTCCCTTAAGTGGATGCAAATGAGTATGCAGTAAGGTTCATTTATAAAATACCCCTCGGCAGTCAAGAATGAAGTATAGAACAAGATTGCATCATCGGGAAATGGTTTGAAGCTTAAAGCATAGAGTGTAGAAGAGTATAGTACAATGTGTGAAAAGTGAATGCTAGAGTGATGTAGTGTGAAGTGAAAAGTGTGAAATGTGAAGTGTGTGAGGTTCATGAATATAGTATACCCTTAACAGTCAAGTGTGAACTGTAGCACAATAGTGCATCATGGGGGAGTGTGATGTATGAGAGTGTGAAATGTGTATGATGTGAGGTTCATTTATCTAGTATGCCCTCAATAGTCAAGTGTGAACTGTAGCATAAGAGTGCGTTATAGAGTAATGATGATATAAGTGTATCAAGATGTGTAAGGTGCATGTAAAAGAGTAGATGTGAAGCACATAGCAGAAAAGTAGAAATATGAGACACCTGATGCTGCTAGAAGGGGGGAGAGTAGGCATGATGCCCCCCAAGTGCAATATGTATAGAATAATCAAGTAACATCTTCTAAAAGATCATCATTGTCATGGTTGAATCCAAATGGAGATGTGTTAGAGACCTAATAAGAAATAGTATGCAGTTGATCATGTAAATATCCATTGCGAAAAAGATTGTACATGCCTATTGTGTATTCCTCATCACTGAACGGTGGTAGTGGATAGCCATGTGCATACCAACAAGTAATATTTTATGAATATCCAAGAAATGAATCATTATAAATAAAAACACGCCCGAAGGGCATGGGGAATGAAATGTTGATATAATCAAGTTCCAAAGTGCCACTAATGTACTCAAGCCAAGACTTCCCTAGTATAAATGGAGATGTGTGAGAAGTGCATGTAACAAAGACTGATAAATGGAAGACGTGAAGGCCATAAGAAAAAATGATGTGGACATATTGGTGGTAGAGATGAGGAGAATGAGGCAGAGGGAGGAGATCATTGAGTGTGAGTCCAATCTGAGCCAAGCCATCATATGTGTCAGAGCAAGTGGGATCAAATGGAATGTGTGGCCAATATGAATTATTCATGAAAAGAGTGCATGTGAATTGATGAAGCACTGATGTAGATTCCTCATGAGAAGATGAGGATGGTGGTATGACATCCAATGTATAAATAGACCCCTGATAAAGTACCAAAGCATTAATAGAAGGAGGGGGTGAAGCTGAAATGGATGGGACAATGTCTAATACACAAATAGTTTCTTCAAGTGGAGGAAAGTTGTCAGGATAATACACAAGTTGTTGATCACCAACATGATGTATCAGAGTAACATAAATTGGAGTAGTTAACGTAGATATTAGGTGCATGCAAAAATATTGGAATGGGACATGATCATTGACTATGGTATATTAAAATCCCTCATGTAATAATTTAATGCATCGGTGAACTGTAGAAGGCATTGCTTGCATAGCGTGAAGTCTTGGCCTACTAAGTAAACATGTGTATTGAAATGGGAAATTAATAACCAAAAATACAACAAGAATAGTTTTTAGACCAACTGTGAATGGTAAGGTGATGATGGCTATGCATAGATGCGTAAAAGAATCATACACATGAAGGGAAATAGATGTTTGGTTAACTAAAGTAGAAGAAAGATCAATGTCATGAAGGAGTGATAGAGTACAAATATTGAGCTCATATTCATTATCGATTATAGTTCGCTTGATACTCTCATAATGAATGTGAGTTGGCATATACAGGGGAGGATAATTTTCATAAATAGAAAGATTGCCAACTACATCAGATGGAAAATTAAGTTGTTGAGAAAATATATATGTGAAAAACTAATATACTTTGTCTAGATGAGTATCAGAAGAAACACCTGTATTAGCCAAGAGAGAAATAATTTTATCTCTACAACCATGATTAGCTAGTAAGAAATCATGAATGGAGATATCCATGATGAGATGGGGACCCAAGGGTTTTCGAAAGAGATGGGTTCACCAAAATGATTTAACAATTTTTTTTATGTTAAACCCTAGATATTTCAGAGTCACGTATGATAAATAAAAAACAAAGCATAAATCTGACACAAGCACTAAGTTAATAAAAATATGAAACCCTAGGTGCAAGAGAGGGAAAGAGTTACTAACATGATTTCGTAATAAATATTGAAGTATGATGGACTGAAAAACTAATGAAATAGGAGGGTAGATTGTTGCAACTGAACCCAATTTTTTTTGGAACTGTCAAAATAAGCTTGATCAGGGTGCTTGGGTTGGGGCAGTAGTGCCTAGGCACCAGAGGACTGCTTCTAGGTGCTTGTGTCTCCAAAAATGGATAGAATATGATTCTTTTTGTGTCGCAAGGTGTTCACTAAACTTTGTTTTTGGTCATGTGTATGTCACACTATGCTCGAAGAATTCACCTTTAACCTACAAAACAAATGATCTCCTTCAAAACCCCAAAACACATCAAATCCTAAAAAGAAAAATATGTAAATGGGGAGTTAGATTGACCCCGATAGCTACCCAATAGAGTAAAATTATGACTGGGAACTGCACTACATCTAGGAATCCATGTATTTTTGTGTGTGTGTGTAGAATCGTGCCCTAGGAACATCTTGTGTAATATGCACTTGATAGTGAGCAATATCTATATGTAGCAACTTAGATAGATGTGTGGATGCCAAAATAAACTTCCCCTCCTATGAAGTGTGTGCAGAAAAATGCAGTCTTGTTGTCACTTGCCCAAAATGTGTGTGCATATTTTCCAAAATTCCAAAATTTTGAGTAAGTCCATTCTTTATGGGCCTTTGTTGGCCTTTGTGAAGTATTGAGGTCCCCAAGTCATTTTTTTAAGCTTTTGATTTTTTGGATTTTCCCTTTATACTGCGGGTATTTCGGCTCTAGGTGCCCCACATGTCCCATGGTCCTCTGTGCTCCTTGTTCCCTAATTTCCTGTTAGGAGCCAATTTTCCTTTGTTTATGGAGTCTCAACCTTTTTGAGAATTCATGACCCTTGTAATTTCTGGCCACCAGTTCCCTACACCTCCACAGGACCCGTGAAGCCTTACCGACCTGGAACCTATTTCTTAAAATTATTTAAGTCTTTTATGTTGCGTATTTTTAGGCCTACGGATAACCTTTGTCCTAGTGTCCCATAGGCCGCCTGTGCATCTCTCGCTTGATTTACCCGATTTGAGTTGCATACTATCATAGTGTGAGGTTTTTGGTTCCTTTTTTCCAATCTATCCTAAGTGTGACATTGCCATCATTTCCCCACAAATCCACATTCTCTGCATTAAGGCCTCAATCTTTTAGTTGTGGAAACCTTGACCTTTCTTGTCTTAAGCGTCCCATGTGTTTTCGGGCCTCCTGGGCCGATTTCTTCTATCATATCTACATCTTGCATTTCAAATGCTCCATTCCCCACAAATAATTAATGCTCTCATTAAATGCATCCCACCAACCTCCTCCAAAAGAAGATATTATAAAATAGGAGGGGTTAGTCATTTCCTACCATTGTAATTACAGACTGGGTTTTATGCGCTCCATTCTATAGTTGTTCTAGCCGTAACATGAGCCACCTTTAGCGATTTTCAAAATTCAAAGTGTGTTATGATCCTAAGAACGTTGCCATTCATCTAGGGATCGAAGGTAGACTTTCCATAATCCTTTGTGTGATTTCCAAGATTAATCTAATCATGTACCCCATTGCATTGTTGCTTTTAGAATGAGTGTTCTCCCTTCTGAACCATTTTTCCTCAACCCTCTTTTGTTATAATGAAGGTTCATTATAAGATTCATGAGCATATTTCCTCTCTTGAGACCTATTCATACCTAACTTAGGGGGTACTGATGTACAACACTTGGATTTCAATGAATTTTGGGTACGAATCAATGATGTGAATCCTCATCCTATGGCCCATCTCATCAAATATTGTGGGATAGTGCATGTTGGAGGGCTCCCTATTTCAATTCAATGCGCAGATATAATTTTGGCTTGTGGTTCCCATTTTGACTCTTACACAATAGAAATCACAGAGCCCCGAGGTCAATTAATTGCCAAATTGGAGGTGGGATATATCAATGTTTCCCTTGGGATCCCATTATTTGAAAATTCTAATTTTCTCATCATGGCACAATCTAAGTAATTGTTTGATCAAGAACCTGATAAATACAAGCATATGGTTGTCAAGTCCTGGTTTAAGATCCCAAAGAAGGGAGATTCTAGGTTTCCTAAAACCATGTACCGAAGTGATTTCAAAGAAGAATCTTATGACATCATCATTCTCCTATCCAGAATAACGGGGCTTCCTACAAGTAATGAGTTTCACTTCTGGATGTGCCCTTACATCAATATCATATGTGAGGGAAACATAATTTAGACTGGGGAGAAATAATTTGTACCAATCTAACTGAGAAGATGGCTAATGTGCAAGAGGACCCATACTTTCTACATGACCTCCTATCTAATGTACACTATTAGGGCATACAGGGAATGGTTGGGTCCTTTCCCTAGATGACAATAAGAAAAATGCTTAGGTATATGAGTACTACTCAAAATTGACCCTGAAGAATAGTAATCATCATTTTAGGAGGGTCAATGATGCCTTCACAATGTTCATTGTTAGGCTTCTTGAAGGTGATACAACTAAAAGATTTTCTGATGAAGCTAAGAAGATGATATCCACCTATGGTAGTTATTTCATTCAATTTAGAAAGTTCTCTTACATCAGGTTGACATTCTTTGAAGATTCTCCCTATAAGCTCCCCATGTTCTGCAGTGACAAGATTTCCCTATTATAAATTTATAGGCAACTTGATAAGTTGAAGAGGACCAGCAAAGACAAGAAGATATATTAGTATACAATTCTTTATCATTCTAGGTAATTATACTTGTAAGACTACCTTGGATGCTCAAAATATTGAAAGGACAATGGATGCTTTCAATTTCCATTTCTTTCAGAAAAGATCTTGTTTTTCTCTCAAAGGTTTCATTGCCAATAATCTCATAATTTTCCTTTTACCTCTCTCTGATCTAGAAGACTATTGGGTTGATTGTTCAGAATGACTATGAGGTGAGAAGAAGATACTATGGTAGGATATCCTTACAACAAATCAAGGATTTTGGAATCTATAAGGTAACTGTTGTAATTCAAGATGATGATGAAGAACTAAAGTCTCTTGAATTTGAAAAAACTATCAAGAATACTCCCTTTGAAACCATTGAATGGTTCAAGAAGGAAAGGGACAACTTGCAAGAGATCATAAACCCAGTCTTAGTTAGGACTAAGGTTTGGTTTGATAGGAAAATGAGAGCCTATAGAACCAACAGGGTGAAATCCCCTTCTCAAGAGGAATCTTGATCTCATAGGGAGGCATCTACTTAAGACCTAAGATACCAACTCAAACTAACCCTTCTCCTCTTGGATCTTCAACTTTGGTGTATACCAAAAAGGGAAGGTTGAAAGGATGGAGAAGGTAGATGAAGTGATTGAGGAGGAAAACAAGCAATTTTCTCTCCAAGTCAAATAGAAACAATGCCTATGATTTAGCAGGTTATTGATCTTTCTGAGGAGAATGATAAAGAACCAAAAAGATAAGAAGAAGAAAGCAATCTTGAAGGGGGCATCATAGAAAAGGAAGAAGAATATGACAAGCAAGAGGATCTCAAAATAGAGGCTGAGAGAGTGGTTGTTCTAGAACCACCCGCAAGAGCCGAAATGATGGTTTCTAGTATTGAAACATGTCATAAAAGTATCAGCTGCACATACTTTGGGATCAATGAGCACGCTTGAGTTAGGGCCCCTTGTTCCCTCTTCTTCTAGTACTTATTTTACTTAGGTTCAACCATTTTTTGATAGTAGAAAGAGGAAATCTTCATCTTCAATCATTGCCCCAAAGTTTGGTGTTGTAGCAGTTCTTTTAGGCACATCTCTATACCTAAGAAAGCTAGAACCACTTCCAGATTGGTATCTGATTCCAAAGGACAACAATTATTAGAGATTTCCAAGCCCAAGGAGGAGAAGGATGAAAGGATTTGACCATAAATGACTTAGAGCTGACAAGGATCCCATTGGGAGAATCTACCCCTGAGAGTGAAGTGCATAATTTTAAGGAGACAATGTCCAAGGTAATTAAAAGGGTAGAAAGGGGTAAACAGTCCCAAGAGCAAGAGGAACATATACATATCTTCTCAAATTTTATCATATCTTTATTGGCAAGTAACAAGGTAATTGATCCAACTCCAGTGACTACAGTACCTCCCTCCACTATTTTAACTAATGAGGAAGTTCAAACTATTAAAGATATCCATAAGCATGTTGCCTATGGAAAAGTGATGGAAGCCATGGTGGATGGAATGTTAATCATAGGATTGAACTTCATTGAGGAAGCATACAATTCATATGATCATATCACTATGATACAGCTGAAATTCACTACAACACTCAGCAGTTTGGAAAGGGAATTGAAAATGTGGGTTGAATGTATCCAAGACCTCCAGCTCATGAGTGAAACAGATGTGCAAGTTCTTTTGGCCAACAAATTGTTTGATTACCCAAAATTTAATCTATCTAAACAATGGGTGTTCAATATTGATTGGAAGATGAAAGTCCTTGAAAAATCCATTAATGAACTTAGGAACATGATATAGAAGGGATAATATTTCAAGGCTTGCATCATTACTGATTTTCAAGACCTTCGTTGCTAGCTCTTGACAGAAAATTCAGAAGATCAGTTTACAATCCAAGAGATCAAATCCAAGTTCAAAATATTTGTCAAAGAAGATTTGTTTAAATCAGATATTGTATCAAAGGAGAAGATGGAAAAGATTTGTGCACTTTGAACTTGAATTATAGAGGCAAACAAAGGATTCTTGGAGAATGCAAAATTTGGAAAAGACATGGAAGATTGCCTAAATAGCTGGACTCATGCAACTGCCAACACCATTATTCCCCGAGGTATGGAGATAGTAGGAGCATTAGTAAGATTCAAAAATCAAATACTCAAAGTCAAGACTAGGGTAACTACTCCTTCAAATGTTTCAACATCTGTCTCTTAGGCCTTTCTTTTAATCAATGTATTTCATTAAGTTGGAAACTTTCTATTGTAATCATGTAATATTTAAGTGGGGCCAATTTCATATTATAAACACTTGATTAGATATTAATTTTTGATTAAAAGAAAGGAAACTAAAGAGACTCAATTTGTAACTGCCTGAGTGACTATAAAAGAAATCATCTTCCATTTTGGAGGGGGTTGGATTTTGATGTTTGGGATGTAAAAAATATAGAACTATCAAATAATCAATACAGAAGAAGTTCTTTCCCTCCTTTACCTTACATTTCTTCTATTCTGTTCTTTATCTTGTGAATGTGGATTTTATATATTTGGATACGAAACTTTGTGTTCTTCTAGTTGATGTTGTGCTTAGAACTTTATGTCTACTACATATATGTCTTGTATTTAGATATATTTAAATTCATATGTTTTTGGAAATATTATTGCATGCATAAGTAGGATTTTATTTTGCTATCTATAACTCTTAAAAATGTGGCCATTCCCTCTCTCAGAATCATTGTTTATTCTGTATTGAGGAAGATCAAATATGGGGAAGATTCCAACATCAAAATCCTCATCTAATAGTGATAGTTTGTAAATTTGTAAATAAGTAGTTTTCTTGTTTGTGTGTGGAATAAGGGAACCTCTCCCATAAAGAGGACATATTATTGTCCCCTCAATTGTTGTTTGCTATTCAAATTTATCAACCAACAAGTCCCTTGTCCCTTGAATGACAGCTATATGGATGCCTTGATGCTCTTAGAATGACTTTGGATACAACCTTAGGTGGTGATAGTAGATGCTTAGAGCTTGGTCCTTTATTATGATCACATAACTTTGTATTTATATGATTCCCTTGTTTGAAAACTAAAAGGTGGACCCCTAAGAAAAAAATATGCTTTAAAGATAAAAGAGGCCCAAAAGAGGCGAGTAAGATACAAAGAGGTCTAGGGTGCCTAGAGGGGATGAGGGCACCTGGGAGTTGGCCTACTAGCTAGGAACTAGTGTATAGAGCCAAGAAAGATAAAGCAGTGAAGGTCATATTTGGCATTAGAGTGTATAAGCCCAAAAAGGAAACAAGAAAGACATAAAAGAGGCCAAAGATAGATGTCAATTACTTTTTTTCTCACTTAGGAATCATATGAATAGTGGTATGTGATAAGGACCTAGAAATGTACCCAAGTATGTGATTTGGTGTCTCCACTAGCAAAGTGAAGTTTGATTAATCCTCTCCAAAGAAGCGTATAGTGAAACTTGGTATATAGATAAAGCATGAAAATGGGTGATCAAAATAAGTAAGTTTTCCCTATGAAGGTGAATGGATCAAAACTTATGAATTTTTCTCGAAACAAGGCTAGTATCCTATGAGTAGAATAGAGAAGTGAAAGAGGGATAAAAGATCATAACTTATAATTTGGTCATCATGTGAGTCTGAGATATGATATCTAGAAGGTATAAAGGATAATAAGATGGTTTGAAAGGTCTCCTTGGCTTAGAATGGAAATTTAAGGCATGTTGAAATAAGTACAAGTGCATCATGAGAAAAGGTACATGTATGGTTGAATTCAAAGCTATGTTGGAATGAAATTATTCATATGAGTAGAAGGGATATTAAAAATGTTACCATAAAGGTCTGAATCAAGGCTGGTTTTTTCGTTCTACTAGGGTTTTTTCATTTACATGTCATACCGCAGCCTTTTCGAGCGCAACGGGGTTGTACTTTTTCCAGTAAGCTCTAGGGTTTTCCACCCTCTGGGTGCCCCTATATAATGCCTCCTTCTACCTCAAACCTAGATATTGTTGTCGAGGATGGAGCTTGTGGAGATAGAAACAATGGCGTTGCCACATAAACGTCCCTAGTAGTTCATTCTAAAGGTCTTTCATAGTTAATTATTCTCATCCTGATGTTATTTTACCTGTTCCTAAATTTAATGTTGCGTGTCAATGGTTAGAATAGTTTTTCCTTATTAGGTATTTTTTTTGGGTCGTATCCCTTCTGAAAGCATGCTAAATTCATGGGTTAACTCGGCCTGGAACGGTGACGGAATCTACCTCAAAGTGTGTAGAACATGACCAAATGTTTTTCCTTTTCTGTTTGTCTGACCCATCACATGCCTCGACTATTTTGAACCACTCAGCCACTTGGTATGTGTGAAAATCACTTTTTTTCCTTTCTATTTAGACCAAATATTTTTTGGTATTTGAGTATGCAAGCCTTAAAGTTCTATATTGGGTGGAGTTCCCTGGTCTTCCGCTGCCATGTGTTCACTTTTTACACAAAATCACCTCCTTTATAGATAATTTTTTTTACATGAAACCTTAGTGATTTTATAACACTTGAATTCATTAACATGTTTGTGTTGAAGTCAAGCTATCCCAATAATTGAAGGAGTTCGTGGAAATTCAAATGGGAGATGTTCGTTTTCCTAATGTGTTTTATACATTAACCTACCTAACACATGTTTTCATTGTTAGGCCTTTGATGATAAGATCGAGGACTATCCTCTCTATGTTCCATGCAATCACCTAACACTGAAGGTGGCCTCTGAATCTGTCAAACCCCCTCAAAAGGATGGGTTTAAAACCTTTGGAAGGTAGAAAAACAAGAACAAAATGGCTTAAGCCAAGGTGTCTAACAACAATTGCTCACATGAGCCAACTGTTAAAGAACAAGCTGCTGGCCAAAATTACTCTAAGGATCCAATTTCTAATGATTCCTTATCTCATTTCCTAAGTTCTCTAACCCACCTAAGGTGGCCATGGTTCTTATGGAACCAAAAAAATCCATCTGAATTCCATCGACTCTTCTGAATTCACAGTTGTTGCTAACTAGTTCACATGGCCCGTCCAACTGGGCCCAAAGTCCTTCTCGTTTCTCTATGACCAGCCATGATCATAACTTGGCACACAATGTGGAATATATAGAGGAGGAGTATAATATGGATTATGTCGGGCACAAGAAATAGGATTTCTTAAAGCACAATAATGCTCAGTTTTTGTAAAATCATTTTGATGCCTTAGATGGCTTGGGTGTGAATGATATGGCCCTTGACACCATTTCTAATGAATTGTATGTCATGGAATGTGTGGGGTCTCACAAAATCCAATCGTAAGTATATTGTTCACGATGCTTGTCAAAAAATTTCCAACTTAGATATGTTGTGTCTACTGGAAGTGAAAGTTATAGGTTTTCTGTTGGTGATGTTTTGTAAATCAATCTGGCCTAACAACCTTGCATTTACTAGTAATCATGAGAGTGGGTAAGGGGGTTTGATATCCCTGTTACCCCCAAATGGAAGCCCTTCTTTATGGACTATGGTGTCAATCCCACCAATTGTGTCATCTGAGATTTATTTAATATTGAAATCTTCCCTTTAAGCTTCATCAATATTTATGTCTCTAATGATGCGGTTGAAAGAGCCAATATTTGGTTGTGGATAACAAATGAAATTATTGATGCTTATTAGGTAATTTGAGACAACTTCAATATGGTTGAGATGCATTTTGATAAGTATGGTAACTTTCCTATGCGATGGACAACTGGGGAAAGAGAGGTGTGGTTCTATATGGACAATAAATTTAGGTTTAATGACCCCATTGCCTCTTGCACACCCTCCTCTAAAGCTTGGTTTACTTGGTTCAATATTTGAGGTAGATCAGATCAAGTTCTCAAATGGATCGATAGGGCAAGGAAAATTTTAAGACCCCCACAAATTTTTTTTGTAGAAATTCATTGGTGAATCTGGCAAAACTGAATTTTGCGCTAATATGTTGTCAGTCGGTAGTATTTTTTATGCTACCGGCCGACAACATATATTATGTTATTGGCTGATAGTATATGATGTTGGCCAAAAATGTATGTAATTTTTTTAAAAATTATTTTTTGAAAATAGAAATTAAAATGACCGGCTCGATGAGAAATCTGTCATCACAAAATATGGCTCAAACAAAAAAAATAAAAAAAGTGATTTTTTGTGAAAAAATACAAATTATGCTAATTTTGTATGGGATTTTTTTTTTTGAATTTTTTTGATGTTAGCAGTTAAAAATGATTGTCTCAATGAGAAATTTGTCTTCCCAAAATATGGCGCAAGTAAACAAAAATCCCATACTCTTTTTTTTTAAAATCTATCTATTGCTACCGGATGATAGCTTTTTTGTATGCTACCGGTCGACATCATAATATATGTTGTTGACCAGTAGTTCATTATATGCTACCGACTGACAACATAAATATATGTTTTCGGCTGGTAGCATATTTTATGCTACTGACTGACATCATAAATATATGTTACCGACAAGTAGCATATTTTATGTTACCGTCCAACAACATATATTTATGTTGTAGGCCAGTAGCGTAAAATATGCTACCGACCGACAATATTAAGGTAAATATTGTGAATTTCTCTTTCAAATGGATGGTGAATAACCCCTAAAATTAACTTATACCCAGAAAATTTTGGCGACCTAAGCCTATTCCCTACCCAAAAAATTCACCAATTTTAATTTTCAAAAACTAGAATATTCGTGAATTAACAAATATTCACCACTAAAATTTTCCTTTCTCGATAGGGCCATGTTGCCAACTTAATATTTTTTTTAGTTTGACAACACTTATTCCGTTCCTGTGGAAGTGATGTCAAATTTCATCCTTTCAGACCACCTCCCTATTTGATTTCATATCAATTAGCAAGATAGGTGACCTTTTTGTCATTAAGGACAATTTTTTCTCAATACTGCTTTGATAGAGCATAGGCCCATACTCAATCATATCATGTAAGTGTGAAATTTAACACCTCATCCAAGTCATCCAAAAAATTATCATCCACCTCTTTATTCCAACTGGACCTAGTGGTGGGAGGATGCGATGACTAGGATGACCAAATTCCTTAGAATCTAAGGTCGATAGCTAGCTAGAATTTGGTGTAGATCGTACTCCACTGCCTCATCCACTCTTAGTCAGGTGGTGGTGGCGCTTGAAGGAAACCATTTTTTAAAATTCTACAACTCTAGGTGGTAGAGCTCCACTATAAGATTCAAATAGCAAATAATTACAATGCTTGGGGCACTCAAATTCATGCCCATCTGTATTAGCTTAAAGTGGGGGACCATGTTTTGAAGGAATTTTTTATTTCTCAAAGAAAAACATTTCTTTCAGAAAATTTGTACCATATGTGATGCCAAAACTCATCTCACAGATCCCCAACTTATGCTGCAGGCCTTTATCAACCATTACAAGTTGTTTTTTCAAGCTCAAACACCCTTGGATGAGCGACATGTTGCCTTAGATCAATGCTTGGCCATGGTTCCATTCAAGCTCTCTTAGGTGCAAGGAACTGCATGTGATCACATGCTCACCCTTGATGACCTTTATGAAGTAGTCATGTAAATGGCTAATGACAAGGCACCTCGTTACAATGGATTTATCTCCGAGTTCTATAAATCACTTTGGGATAATGTTGGTCTGGACCTCTTTCACATTCATCTAGAAGGATTCCAGAGTCAATCACTTTGCCGCTCACATTAAAAAAGGGAATATCAAGCTCATATCTAATCCTAGGGACATCAATTTGATCACTATTTGGAAACCTATTACCTTGCTCAATGTTTCCTACAAGATTATTGTCAAAGCTCTTGTCATTTAGCTGTGGCATATTCTTCTTACCATTATTCCGCTGGAGCAAACTCGCTTCATCCAGGGGCGTTACATTCTAGAAAATATTATACCCATCTGGGAAGGTATGGAATGGGATCAGAAGTCCATTTAACTAGCTCTATTCATTAAAATAGATTTTGAGAAGGTCTACAACATGATAGAGTGACCTTTCATTCTATCATGCTTCAGGCGTTGGGATTTGGTCCAATTTTCATACAATTTGTCAAGATGGTATTTGAAAAAGATTTGTCTCAAATCATCATAAATTGGCACATCTCATCTCTATTTGGCCTCTTCCAATCCATATGAAATGGTTTCCCTTTAGTGCATGCTCTTTATGTTCTTGCAGTAGAAGGTTTTGGCTATCTGCTTGCCAAATCCAAATCCCAAGGGCTTGTCTGGGGCATTACCTTGCCTTCTTCTAATAATGCCCAACTACTAAATGGACACTTTGCTGATGAATCCTTTCTTACAATAATGAAGGATTGTTGTTATGTGTTTTTCCATGGAAAAAATTCACCTAAAAACAAGACAACCATACCCTGGTGTCAAATAATTTAATGTCATACCTTTTCGGACACCCCTTTTAGGTCATTCCACCCCCCGTATCAGTCCTATCCTATCCTTCCAAGCATACATATGTGTGTGTCATCATTCCATGTAGGTGATTTAGGAAGAAAAAGATCATGCAAGTACTTCTAGAGCATTCTCCCTAAAATCACTTCTGGTTCTACATCCTCAACTCAAACACCATAATGATGTTACCAAGATTGGCTATCAAGTGCATTCTCACTCAACAAGATCCAAGATAAAAAAAAGAGGCAACTAGGTGGCAAGGATCCAGGAGTATTATTTAGAGATTAATTCTTCTAATATAGTAAGGGGAAATGGACTATGTAGAATTATTACGGAGGATGATGTATTTGTGGTAAAAATTTATGAAGGAGAATGCCTATGTTTGTGAATGTGTCAGCAAGGTCTTGCCTCAAGTTATTTTAGTAAGCACGATAGATGAATGATATGCTGACATCACATATTTCTTAAACTACAGTGAGTGCCCTCCTTACCTTGATTATAAGTAGCAGAGAACTCTCAAGTTGAAGGTAGCCAAGTTTGTCATCTGGAATCATACACTCTATAAAAGGGTATTTGATGGTTGTTTTCTCAAGTATGTTGACAAAGCATATTATGATCAAACATGTGGCAAACACTTCTCAACAATGGTCATAGCTCGTAAGATCATTCGAGGTAGATATTAATGGAAAACCTTGTTTGCAGATGCCCAAGAATTGGTATCCTATTGTGAAGCATGTCAGTAGTTCGTGAGGAGACCGTAACTTCTTATGTTTCCTCTTAAGCTGGTGATGATTGAAGAACCATTCCAATAGTGGGGTATCTATTTCAATGGAGATATGAATCCTCACTTGAGTGTAGGGCATGCCTACGTGCTCACAACAACAAATTATTTTAAAAAATGGGTAGAGGCCATCCTGACGAAGAAAGTTAATACTGAAACTATGTACAACTTCATCAAAGAGAACAACATTGTTTGTTTTTGTATAGCTGAAAAGATCGTGATGGATAATGCCACGTATTTCTCTTCCAGAGACTTGACTTTTTGCTATGGTTACAGAATCTCTTTGTCCCACACATCAAACTATTACCCATAGGGGAATGGTCAAGTGGAGTCAAGTAACAAAAACATTGTGACCATAGTCTAAAAATTAGTGGATGAAACTTAACAAGAATGGATTTTTTTTATATGATGTGTTATGGGCAGGGAGGATAACATTGAAGAAGGTGAGAGGTATGTCCCCATTTCAATTACTCTATGGGATAGATGAAGAGATCCCAGTTATAGTAGAGATGTCAGCACTAAAGCTACTTTAAGCGGTGGATGATGGGTAGTATAGTGATGCTATTGATAAAAGGATTCTATTTCTTGAGAAGCTTTAAAAAGATAGATTCAAAGTGGTGGATAGAATAAAATATCATCAGTTAAAGGTGAAAATATTGTTTGATAAGAAGGCAAAGGCTCAAAATTCCAAAGCTAGAGAACTTGTTCTACTCTAGTACAAGTGAAGGGAGCCAAAGAGTATTCACAAAAAAGTTAAACTCATTGTGGCTTGGGCCATTTCAAATCAGGGAAACCTATGGATAAAATTATTTCTATATATCATATCTAGATGGAATGTCTTTAAAGTTACCTTGCAGGGTGCAATATCTAAAATTGTTCAAGCAGTGAAAGTGGGTTATCCCTCGCATTGTATTATAGGTGATTTTAGGTATGTGTTTCCTTTTCCTATCAGGTGTATCCCTTTCTTGTTGTGTGTATTCTTTCCTTATCATGTGCTTTGTGTGTGTGTGTGTGTGTGTCCTCCTTCTAGTTATATGTTTTGAATGAATTTATATAGCCTAATGGATAAGGCATTGGTCCATTTTGAAAATTGTGATTTTGGGACTTCTCATGTCATTTCCTCACCCTAGTGTTGAAATTTTTTATGTCACACCTTTCCAGACATCCCTCCTAGGTAAGTCTAGTCCCCATATCAATCCTAACGTATCCTTCCAAGAGTTAATATGTGTGTGTCATCCTTCTCTATAGGTTGTTTAGGAAGAAAAATATCATGCAAGTACTTTTGGAGCAGTCTCTCTAAATTCAAGTTTTTGAGAAAACTTTGGAAGGGATATCATCAACCTTTCTAAGACAAGTGCATAATAACCAAAGTAGTGTCAATGGTATAAATTAATAAATGAGGTGTAATCAAGATCCAGGATCTTATTGCAACCGATTTAGGAATATTCTAGAAATATTTGGAAGTTTAGGAGCTAGTTCATCAAAAGTGGGTTTTTGAGGCCGAAGGAGCTTGCATCGCAAAAGAGTAGCTAAAATTAAAGAGGTGATTTGAGGATCTCTATAATAAGTTGAGAGATAAAAAATATATCAATGGAAATTATTTTCAGACCTCTACGTGGTGAAAAAATTAGGTCCATCTAAAACCCCATGCATTTTTCTAGGCAACTCATTCTTTTTAAGCACTATCAACGATCTCAAGAAAATGAGATTTTTGAGGGTGTTTCATTCAAAATCAAGGCATGGGACTCATCCCATCCTTATAAGAATGTATTTTACATGCAAATTCATATATAGAAACGTGTAAAAAGTCATCCGGGAGCTCAAGTTATTGTCTTTTCAAGTTGTCTTTCAAGGTACGATGTTCAATACTTAGTCAAAATTATTAAGGGGCACGTATCA